>JAOBRB020044243.1:0-15312 GCA_027575285.2 Zoanthus pulchellus | reverse complement strand
AGTGGCTGCATCATTACCAGCACGCATGTGCAACACAGTCATATTTTATATTCCAGCCACATCCCACAAGCGTTACGATTCTACTTTATTTAATTTCGCTGGGTTTTGGGCACAACTTTTGGGCCCAACTTTTAGTTTTAGATACATTTGCCAAGTTTGAGTTTTTTTGTGAAGCAGTTTGGGACATTTTTAGATAGTTTTTTTGTTGGATTTTTAAATCATGGAATTCAGCCTATGGCCAGATTTACTGAATACTGGATTTGCAATTGTTGTCATTGGTTTGTTTCATGGTGCGAAAATTTTGCAGCGAAAATATACAGATTCCTGAGTTAATTTGACAAGAAATCTTGCGATTCGGTACTTCTCAGTGGGGGATGGCGGCGTGAGAAAACATTTCAAATTTTATTAAAACGTTGAACTAACTTCCAAAGGATATGCTGATTAAGTCTAAAACAAGCTATTTGCTGATTTTAATTTGTGATTTAAAATCAGCTATTGAGAAAAGCTTCTTTTCGTAATTGCTTTGAAAATTATTTTCTTCGCGTTGATTTTTAAGAATTCTGTCTTTTTAAAATTATTTTCCTGAAACAAGTTTTTGTTATTTTTGTGTTATTCTATTTGAACTTAATATGTAATTTAATTATGTACTTATTTAATTAAATTGTTCAAACTCGACTCGTATGCTTGAAGTTCATTGTGTAAGGCGCGCCTTGCAGTGGAGTGAACTCAGCTTGCTTATTAAAGTTTGTTACTTTTAGTTTGTTGTTGGGCTTCGCCTCGTCCATTATTTACAATTATCCTTTGCAGGATCATAAAATAATTGAGGAGAAAGTGCTGCTTTAGCTGTAACATCTGCAGATTGTTAGACCCTTACTCGGGATCTTAGAATAATTGAGGAGAAAGTGCTGCCTTTTCTCTTGATAACATCTTGTTAAATTGTAGATTTAGAGGTCCATGTGGTTTAAAACTCCTTGTGGCGTAAAATTTATATAGTCTCGGAAATGGTTTCTATCCTCAAAAGAGAAAAGATATTGTAGTTTTGAATCGCTATTTGACACTCATTTTTTTGTTTGTGCAGAAGAACCGGCAGTCAGTGAAGGAAGAAATTGCAAATCTAGAGGATATGCTGAATGATGACCATATACGACCTGTCACTCGTAAGTAGTTAACAGCAGCTCCCATATAGAGCTTGTATATTTATACAACTTTATTGGCTTCGATGGTCATCAAAATTTATTATGTTTTGTCTTGCTCGTTCGCACTTGATAGATAGTTGAACTAATGTACTAATTTGTTGGTAGGTGAACTATTGTACCAATTGGTTGGGGGGAGGGTAAACGTAATATGTACTATTTGGTAACTGGATGAGCTAATATGCCATTTGAAGGGTTGGGCAACTAATGTACCCTTTGATTAATGGATTAACTAATGTAGAAATTAATTGGTAGATGAACTAATGTACTAATTTGTTGATGGGTGAACTATTGTACCAATTATGAGTGAATAAAAGGAATTTTAAACGAATGGATGGGTGGGAAAACAAAATGGCGAATTTGTTGGGTGGAAAACTGATATATGAATATATGGGCGGGTGGAAGACTTAACTTACGACTGAGTAGGTGGATGTATCAAACTGTGATGAGGAGGTTGACAAACACATCAACGGACATTTCTGTGTTAGCTTTACGGAGCTCCATAGTAGTAATATCAGTTGCAGTTGCTTTCACTACTTTGCTATTTGTATCGTTTTCTAGTCAGGGATCGCGTTAGCGCAGAAATCGTGCATTTTTACGCCAAAAAAAATGCCAAAAAATGCAGCATCAAAATTTTATTGAGTCCCAGGACGCAAGATGTTGACTTGAAGAACTCACCCCTCCTACTTACTTTGGACCCACCCAAAATGCTCGGGACCCTGGTTTGACCAGATATGCGGGTACGAGGACCCAGAATGAAAAACCCTAGTGCCATCCCTGCTAATGGACGTTCAGTTTTTTTCCAAGTTGTTTATAAATATGGACTTGAAAGACACATTCTTGACGATTGAATTTAAACCTAACAATATTCAATTATTCGATTTGTTTACTGCTAATATCCAAAAATATTTTTCTTGAATATTTCAGCAACACAACGTTTCAATGGCATTCTGCCATCATTTTCAAAAGATTTATTTTCATTAATTGTAATAATAGAATGTTAATAATGTAAAGATTTTTATATTCATGAAGCCTTATGCACTTTGCAAATGAGTGCAGAGCTGTAACAGCCGAGGATCAGTGCCAGACCTATTTATTTAGAACAATCATAAATCCCTTCAGTGTAGAATACAGATCACAAAACTGGATCTTTAACCCGCTCTTTTCGACAAGTTTGCGGGTTCTGTTATGTACTTCTGTAGAGTGTTGAGAGACAAGACATGCTGTTTAACAACCGTATCAAAGAAGATGCAAAGACAGCACCTTCTCTTTAAGTAATTGATGGTCCGGCCAGGAGTCAAACCACATCCCACATGATAGAATGGTACCTCACCAACAAGACTAACCAGACAGCCATTTGTGATACATTTGTAATTACTCATTTTTCAGAAAAGCAACTTGAATTCAAGCAACTGGAGCATGCGCCGAGCTTTTGTTCTACTGTAGTATCCGATGCTCAAGAGTCCGAAGATAACTTCTGGGTCGAGCAGGTTTGTGGAGCTCGTCTTGGTAGATCTAATTCCATTTATAGTTGGAGCTCGTCTTAAGATCTAGTTCCATTTATAGTTGGTGCTTGGCTTTTGATCTGTTTCCATTAATAGTTGTAGCTCGTCTTTAAATCTAATTCCATAAATAGTTGGAGCTCATCTTTAGATCTAGTTCCATATATAGTTGGAGCTTGGCTGTAGATCTTGTTCCATTTATAGTTATCATTCATTTTAAGCAAAAATACGAGGAATATGCTACTAAAATTTTAATCATCCTCAAGGAATTAACTTTTAATATGTTGTTTTCACTTTAATATGCCGCTAACATTAGCAAAAATGAAGGAAAGTGATTTCATTTCAGTTCAGAGAACTGAGGGACATGTCAATTAAAAAGAAATTAAATACACATATATATTTAAACCTATTTATATTGTTTATCAGTGTGTTAATTTCAACGTACGTATCCTCTTGGAAAAAATGCAAGGATTGTTCTGATGCAATTCATCCTTAAATATATTTTTTGAGAGCAATAGAAGATCTTGAGAAAACTATCCATATTTTAGCACCTATTGAAAGAAGAATTTTTTTAAACGTTCTGTTCTCGAGTGCCAAATATAGAGACAACCTGCTGTTGACGATCTGGCACATCGTAATGGCAGACTTTTGCAGAAGGAGAAAACAGATGGAAGATATTAACTAGTGTTAAATTATTGAAGACGTCATATATTATTGCACCAACAGATATAAATTAAAGGATTATTATAGGAATAATATAATTGTGAAATAAAGGGTGTTTGTTTACTATAGTATACTTTATTCCTTAGCCTCAAGACTCTAGTACAAAAGAACTTATTGCAAGACTTAGCGAAGTGACGTTGAATAATGGCCTTCTTCAGGAGCAAATGACAATGAGAGACAATCAGCTGATGGAGTTGGCGCATCAGCTGCAGAACCTTCAGGTTAGTATGCTTGCTAACGATCACTCGGAGAACGAAACGTAAGTCATTTCATAGTGTTATTATAATGCCTTAGGCTAACTTAGCGTTCCATCCATCATGTTTAGTTAGTTTGGTTAATTTCCTGTGATAAATTTCCCATGAAAAGTCAAGTGCTTTCATCAATTCATGGCTACAGAAACTTAAGGTGTGATAAGGTATAACATGACACTATTCATGGCAACAAAAACTTAAGGTGTGATAAGGTATAACATGACACTATTCATGGCAGGCAACAGAAACTTAAGGTGTAATAAGGTATAACATGACACTATTCATGGTAACAGAAAGTTAAGGTGTGATAAGGTATAACATGACGTTATTCATGGCCGTAGGTAAATATGTTTCAGTTGGGATGGGAGGGGGGAGGGGGGGTTTCAAGTTGTCTGAAATCCTTAAAGGGCAATAATGAGCTGACAAAAATACTGTATTTCTTTGATTAGTGTCCAGATTACTGGGGAACAGCAATCCCCTTGCTAGCTACGGCCGTGCTATTTGGCAATGACTTGTGACAAAAACTATTTTAGCCAATTACAAACCTAGTTAAAATCTGTGTCCTCAACCCGAAGGGAAACCCTAAATACTGTGCTTTCATTCCCCCTTCATTTACAATAATCCGTTTATTAGTGTACAACGTGACGTGGCAATAACTTATTGTTTTGTCTAAGAAAGGCCTGCTGCATTTGTCAAAAGTTAACTTTAGTTTTTCTAAGTATATTATGAAGATCAACTTTTATCATAGAGGAGTTGTTAAGCAGAATATCTTGCGTAAAACGAAAAGAAAATTCTTTTGCATTCGGTATGGTGTAGTTTTTAGATTAGGTTTGTGGGAAAAAAATTAATTTTAGTCCAAAGATTGTTTTTGGAAAATCGCGAAATATCCGGTTCTCACAAGTGTTACGAATTATAAGTATTTTTTGAGAATAGTTTTTAAAATATTTTCCTTATTGATATGTTATGTATTGTTTCTTCGGTTTTCAGCATGAGATACACGAACTAAAAAGAGAGAAAGACGATAAATCTAGCACACCCGAACGATATTTCCATCGTGACATTCCCCGCCGTCCTCTAGAATCTACTCCTGTGGTAAAGCCTTCCAGTAGAACAAGGGAGTTAGTGAACGAACTGATTGAACACGAGTTGAGTGCAGATGATGACTACAACGAAACACCTGTGGAAGTAAAAATTGACTCGTCGTTCTTTGCAGGACTAAGCGAGACTAATAAGCAAAACGATGATGAAACTAGTGAAAGTGAGAGAGAACAGCTTGAGTCCACCGGTGATGATATACACTTTGAGCCGCAAATTCCATTGCCTGATAAAGTTGATATGAAAACTGGGGAAGAAGACGAAGATGTTATTTTCTACGAGCGTGCAAAGTTGTATCGTTTTGACAAGGTATGGAGTAAAAGATGTAGTTAGACAACTCTAGATTAAGATGTACAGTTTTGTTGGTGGGTTGTTTTTCTTGTCTTTTATGAATGTATATTGTCAGATATGTCTAAGACTTCTCATCTTGGTTATCTTTAACTGGTAGCACCTATTCCCGATTGATTGATGGTTTAAGAAATGATGATGATGATGATAATGATGATGATGATGATGATGATGATGATGATGATGATGACGATGATGATGACGATGATGATGATGACGATGATGATGATGATGATGACGATGATGATGATGATGATTGTAATGATGATAATTGTAATGATGATGATTGTAATGATGTTCATTATCATGATCATGATAATAATAATAATAATGATGATGATGATGATGATGATGATGATAATGACTAAATCGCAAGGATGCAACTCTATGTGGTAAAGGCAACTCATCTAAATATGTCTCTTGTACTCGCTATACAATCCACACATGTCTTTGGGGCTCAGCACCACAGCAGGTTGGTGTTAGCTGTCAATTGATTTTAACGAGAGAGAAAAATTGGAGTTTTTGGTGAGCAACCTTTTTAGTTATTTTGAGATCAACCAATATCTCTCTCCACTAACTATTGTGCCACACTGGCAGTGCAATGTATCAGGCTGCCTGTTTTTGTACTCATATTTCATCATAAGATGTGATCCCGATTACGTATGTTGAAATAACTTTGATACAACTGATGAAAGCGTATGTTATGTTATGTTAGTCTCAACATTAAAACTACTAGTGCTGTTCGATTTCAATTTCAATCTCAAACCTTAACCATAATATTCTATGTCTTTGCTTTTCTTGCTTTGTTAGTGTTCGCTTTATTAGGGATGGCGTGTTAGATTTCTCTCTTATTTGTTTTGCTTATATATAACTATGTCAGGATTCATACGGTCATGAAAAATCATGAAAAGTCATGGAATTTGCAAATGCATTTTCCAGGCCTTGAAAAGTCATGGAATTTTGGGAAAATGGCAAAGTCATGAAAAACTTATGAAATTTTATTTTTTCCTCGAGTTATAGTATTTAGAGAATAAAATATTAATACAATTGAGCGCAACTGTTCTGAGATGAAATTATGAAATAGCATTACTTTAACAAATATAAGGCCATTTAATGTTTTGCTCTAAATTCAAGAACGTTATACTACCTTTCAGTAACCAGAAGATGTAATTGGCGTTTAAATTTTAATTTAACCCTTTCACTCCCAATCAGTTATCTACACTCAATTTCTCCTTACATAACAAAAACAAAATAAGGCATTTGGTAATGAGAAAATGAGAATTGATCAAACATGGAAAACTACTGAAGATAGGTATTTAGCTGGCTTAAATGAATCTAGAGTTGATCATAAGTAATAGAGTGCAATGGTAACGATTTATTTTGTGAGAGTCTAATCATAACTTTGTGTAAAATACAGGATTGTGCAGCATGGAAAGAACGTGGTGTTGGTATGATAAAAATCCTACGCCACCCCAAAACCAACCAAGCACGTGTCCTCATGAGACGGGATCACGTGCACAAGATTTGCACCAATCATCTTATTACACCACAAATGGAGCTAAAAGTAAAGCAAGGTTCCAAAAACACGTTGGTTTACACCACTTTGGCAGACTTTGCAGAAGAAGTGTGTAAAGTAGAGCAACTTGCTGTTAAATTTAAGAGCAGTGATGAAGCAGAGCATTTCAAGAAAGTGTTTGTAGATTGTCAGAGTGTTCAGCCAGTGGAGGGCGCAACGCCATTTCCTTCACTTGTCTCGTCACCGTCTGCAAACGTTGAAATGTCACAGCCTGCAGAATCCAGTGCAGGCTCACAGACTTCTAAAGCGACATTTTGTTCTACACCTCCTCCCGTCTCAAGGGCGACTAAAATGCTGCCATTTGGCGATGCAGTTCCCTCGTTTTCATTCAGAGTTGATTCTCAAGACTTTAATGATTCAAAACCCTACTTAAAGGAAGCAAGTGTGTTTTGTGGCAAAGATAACACAAAGCTTGGTCAACATCCGTTAACCTTTGGAGCGTTGGTTGAATCTCCACCGGGTTCTGATCCACTCAAAGCTGAGGTAACAGAAGTAGGCACTCAGACACCTCCTCATAAATGTGACAAGTGCAATTCAGGTGCCGAGAAGGGATCTTTTTTTCTACCTAAAACCGAAGAGTCCGTCATAGCAAATCCATTTGCTTTACAGAAAAACATTACGTCTGTTTTCAGTCCCTTCACATCAACTCAAGTAGCTGCTTCAACTGCTTCTCAAAGCTTCTGGCAGCAACCTCCTCAGTTCCAGCCTTCAGGATTTGCAACCAATCCAGCTGAGTTGGGATTCTCAGCTCATAAAGCTCAACAAAATGTATGGTATCCCGCCGCATTTGCCCTCAGGGAGCTAGCTCAGCAAGGTGCTTTAACACAACCAACATCTGCAATCACAACCAGCCTTACAACATCTCAATCTGAACCATTTGTGTTGAATACCCAGTCAATGAAAAGTTCCCCCTTCGTTCCCGGTCAAGGGCAAACAGGTGGATATGCTCCAATATCCACCTGGTTTTCTCAGTCAAATCCGTCCAATCCTTTTTTTACTGCAAAGAGTATTGACTTCAGGCCGTACGCTGTTGAAGAACCATTCGCATTCAATCTGACTGGTACAGTACCTCAACAGTTACCAGCCTCCTCGCAACACAGTTCTGTGGCAGTCGAAGAGTGTGTTTCAGATGAATTCATTGATCAAGAAGAGAGGTCTGAATATGAAACAGAATCTGAAGTCGACAGTAGTGGAACACCCTCATCAGGAGGTAGTGGTAATGTGCCTTTATCCAAGCCACAGCCAGAAAGACCTGAAAGACCGAGCCCGGGTATTATAGCCACGCATCCTGTACCTTCTCAAGAACGTATTCAGCAGAAAGACAAAGTAGCACAACTAAATGTTAATGTCACTCAGCAATCGCCAGTCACAGGAAGACGTATCATCAAAGCAAGAGTTCCTCAAAGGCAAGATTTTTGTGCCATTATTTTTGAGGCTAAGCCAAATAGGGCAGACCGTGAGAAAGCATCAAAACTCCTACTGCCCCCAAATTTCTATAACTATAAAGCATTTCCGGCTTGCTCTGGCTGCCGAGGCTGCTCAAATAAAATTGAGATAGCTGATAATGATGATGTTACACAAGAGAATCAAACTCTTCCGGCAAGCTCACCAAAAAAGGATACCGAAAATCCCTCTAGTGCAATATTCGGAAGAACATTTGGCGGAAAAAAGCTCTCTTTTACTGATTTTGCCAAACAAACGAGTGGTGGTACATTTGTAAAGAAAGATGATAACAGTTATCCTAACTTCGCAAAGCAAGGTGCACAGCTATTCGCTGAAGAAGAGACAGTTGATATTCCAGAAGATGGGATCTATTTCGAACCCATTGTTCCTCTTCCAGATAAAGTGGATTCTTTGACAGGAGAAGAAGGGGAAGAGGTAATGTTTTGTGAGCGTGCAAAGCTTTTCAGGTTTGACAGTAATACAAGACAGTGGAAAGAACGAGGAGTTGGAATTATCAAGTTACTAACAAATCCAGCCAAGGGAAGAAGTAGAGTTGTCATGAGGCGTGAACAAGTATTGAAGGTGTGTGCCAACCATTGTATTAACCCAGATATAGACCTTAAACCGGGGTTGGGTTCTGATCGCTCATGGGTGTGGCATACAGCATCGGATTTCACAGAGGGTACCTACACCACAGAAACGTTTTTAGTAAAGTTTAAAACCAAAGACATTGCAGCAAATTTCAAAGACGTATTTGATTCACTAAAAGAAAGAGCTGAAGTTGTCAGTAAAAAGGAAGTGGACAACGGACTTCCAGTGTCACGGTTTGCACCTCAACCTGGTTCGTGGTCTTTTACAAACGAAAAGAAACCAGAAATTTTGAAAAGTCTCTTGAAAGAGCCGAATCCACTTTACAATCAAGGTACTTTTACTTTTGGATATGGGAATGAACCGCTCTTTACGATTGGTAAAGAAACTTCACGTGATGGTGACGATGACTATAATGTTGACGTTTCTAAATTGTCACCAGGCAAAACTTCTCCACTTGCCAGACCTTCAACAGTAGCATCACTGGTAAAGGAAAGCGAGTCTCTTCCAGAGAATATACCTTCAGACATACCTTTTGGAAGAGATGTTTCATTCAAATTTAGTTTTAATGCATCTCCAACTCAATCTGATAGAAATTCAAACATGGCCAAAACCCCAGAAGAATCAAAAGTTGGAAATCCAGTGTCATTAGATGAACCCCACCCAGAAACAGAAGATGATGGTATTCACTTTGAACCAATTATTCCTCTACCGGAAAAGATTAAGGTTACAACTGGTGAAGAGAGTGAACAAACAGTGTTCTGTCATCACGCTAAACTTTATCGCTATGCTAAAGAAAACTCACAGTGGAAAGAACGAGGCTTAGGTGACATCAAAATACTCTATGATCCAAATTCAAAGCGGCACAGAGTTCTTATGCGTCGTGATCATGTACTTAAAATATGCGCCAATCACATAATAACTGCTGACATGTGTTTAAAACCTAATGCGGGCTCTGAAAGGTCCTGGACGTGGAGTACCCTTGCTGATTGTTCTGACGAAACCCCCAAACCAGAGATGTTAGCGGTTAAGTTCAAAACAAGAGAAATAGGTCAAGAGTTCCATCAGAAGTTTAAAGAAGCTCAAGAAGCTTTTGCAGCAGAAAAGGGATCACCTGTTAAGGTTAGTTTTTATTACTGTTGATTCATTAATTTTCTGATTACGTTAGTAGAGAGCTTAAGCACAGGAATATTTCTTCACGACGGAGATCAATTCTCCGATAGTAGTCTGGATCAAGAACGGTGTTTTTGGCGCCATTTTTTATTTTAGCAGCGCGCACGCCACCACGATGGACGCTCGCAGGGTAAAAAGGCGCGAAAACAAACTTTGAAGAGCTTAGTCGTAAATAAAATGATCGTAAAACTATTATTTTCTCAAGGTCAGGGAAAAGTCAGGGAATTTAGATTTTGGTCAGTAAAAAATTATTCAAGGTAAAAAGTTAGGGAAAACTCGGGGAATTTATTTGAGGACTGTTTGCTGTTGCTTTTGCAGAATAACTTACATGTAACTGGTTACAGTTACAATATTTTATGTTGTATTTGTGTCGCCATGCACCAAAACTGATTGCTGTGAAGCAGTTAACAGTGTTATTATGTGGCATAATTCAATAAAAAGGAGGTTAGGATGGCTGTTGGGGGTGGTTGGAGGCCATTGGAAATTATACTAAAATGTGTATAGTTGTTATTATTTCATGGTCAGGGAAAAAGGAAGTTTGTTTAGGCAAAAGTCAGGGAATTTTGAAATGGAACCTTTGTGGCAACCCTGATAATGTCAATCTAAATCTAAATCTAGAACATTTAGGAACCTAGTGAGGTTCCAAGGAGTAGAGATAATAGGACTCGATGTCCCTTACAAGGATCTTACTCCTGGGCCTACAGTTCTTATCTGAGAAGATGTGAAAGTCCAACCATTAATTTTTGCTGATGTTAGAGCAAAGGCAGCACTTTCTCCTCAATTATTTTAAGACCCTGAGTAGTGGTCCGGCCAGGAATCGAACTCGAGACCTCCCGCACAACAGACTAGTGCCTTATAATTACCAACTGGGCTAACCAGGCGGCGGTATAATATGTGAACTTTATATAAATTATACAGTGATTGAATTGTTAAAACTAATTAAGTTGTGTGAAGTACTCTACTGTATTTTGCAGGTCAGTGAGGAGTCTAACATTTTAATGGATGGATCAATGATTGACTTGTGTGGAGCTGTACTGCTGTGGAGGTCAGCTGAAGGAATGAAAAAAATGCCAGTAAGAAAAATTCCCTTTCTTTACAGGTCAAGGATGGTGTCTTAACTCTAATTTAGGTGCTACATAAAATACTTTGATTCATGCTTTTTTATTGAACAGACAAAATTGGCTGACACAGTCAATGAGATCTCTGCTTCCCAACCAGAAGGTCCCTAGTTTGATCCTGGCAGTTTATTTGCCAAGATTTAAATTTTATTGTGATCTTCTTCTCTGCTTAAGCCAACTGAGCTTTTCATCCTTCTGGGCCCAGTTGTTCAAATGCTGATTAATTAGCATGCACTAACCCAGTGTTAAATGGTTAACCCAGAATCTGGTTTCCAATCTTAAAGGAGAAATTTTAACTTTAATTGTGGGATTAACAAAACTTTTCCTAAAAAAATTCAAACAGTATTCATAAATAATCGTTTACCTTTTCTTAAAGAAGAAATTCCTGTTTGAACTTTTGTTTAACCCAGGGTTGAACTTTACCAGCCTTTGAACAACTGGTCCCTGGGATACAGTACAGGTGAGTAGGTGCCAGCAATTGCTGGGAGCTAACAGTCTGCAGCACATTAGTGTCTCTTCTAGGGAGAGTCAGACTTTCATCTGCTTAATACTACAAAAACCAGAGATAAGCACCAGCTCCATGGGCCCCTAGGTTAATAAAAAAATTAGTTATTTTATGACTACCAAGCTAAGGCTCGTTCTGTTGTTAATTTTTTGGCTCATGAATGCTTCATTTGTTTTTATTTCTGTGAGAGGCTTAAAGTCAGTAATCAAAACAATAAAGAAAGGCATTTTAAAACAATGCCCAGTTTGTCTGTATCTGTACTGTACATGTTTTTTGGACAATAGTCTGAGATACGGTAGATAATAAATGGAAACAGATTGTCTCTGTGTGTTTACTATGCCCATATTGTTGTGAATTGTACAAGATTCAAAAAAAGTTTCAAATCACTTATTTTGAACCAGCTCAGCCTATTATTCTTTAAAAAAATTAGATTTTTTTCCTGGAAATAAGTGTATATGACATGAAGTAGAACGTTTTATTTTGTTTCGTATATACACTTATTTTCAGTAAAAGATTCTAATTCTAATTTTTTAACATTTTACAAAACTGGATGATTGAAATATTATTACGTTTTGGCCAATCACAGCCTTATTGTTCTTAAAAGATATGTGTTTTTATAAATTCATGATTGCTTTCAATTGCAAGGATCGAGAATGCCATCCTAATCCAGAAATATTTAGCTTTGATACGGTCGTACAGTTGTGAAATTGCATAAAATTATTTGGCATTCGATGCAGATTTTTTCAGGAGCGTATGACGTAATAATCACAAATCATTTGTGGATTCTTGTGGGAGAGTGTGTAATGTTGAGGCGATCTGAAGTTGAAACAATTACCACATACAAACTCAAAACTTCTACACTCGTGCTTCTTTCATTCACTCGAATACACTCCATAATCTTCGATTGTTTCTAGTTGTAATTATACATGTGTTCATCTTGAATTTGAAAAGAGGAGTCCAATGGAACTCTGACTCAAAGAAAGCTTTTGTACTAGCAAGGTTGTCATTAATATTTGAAATTGGAAGAGATATTCTTATGTACACCTTTGTTTTATTTTTTTTTAATTAGGCATTTTTGTAATGACCATTTTTACCCTGCACATTTCCTCCAATTTCCGGCTGTCAACTATGTTTGAAGTAGCTGGCAATATTGCCAGTCACTGGTGTTTATTACTGTTAGTAATAACCTGGCAGTTACTCTGTAGTACTAAGTTTACAACTGTCGCATCAACAGACCAAAGAGCACATAGAGAAAATGAGAAAGGAAATCAACTCCAAGAGACCCCAATGTCCAGTGGGACTGACTACACTACATTTCCCATCAAGCGCACAGGTAAATACCAGTTAACTACAACTTAATTTGCTTGATGCACAGACAATGTCGTCTAGCTTTTAAATGTTTGTAAATTAAGAGACAGTCTGCATTCTGAGTAAGTTGTATTTGGGCCAGCCGATGGGCCACTAGCTATGGCTCGAGTTCTGCAGGTGCAAGTTCTAAAGGGAATTCTGGAACTTTGAGCTTCTAAAACTTTTTTTTGTTGAATAATTATGTAAAGTTGTAACTTTGCGTCATAAGGTACATACAGCACAGGCAGCCCAGAATATCAAACAGTGCAGCTACAATTTAATTGTAGAACACTACAAATACAGTATCTATACAATCATAAATATCACAAACAAATATTCAATATGTAATACTATTTAAAGCATACCATAAATCTGTATTGATCTATCTTGAGCTCTTTTATCTGCTTCTTATCTCTATGTCAGAGAGCATGCAGTATTTAAAATGTTGAGTAACGTGTAACAAAAAGAAAATCTGAACTATTAATAAGTGAATTGTACAACCTGAGGAAGCCTGGGTGTGTTGAAGTTTTAACATGATTAATATACAGTATAAGATATATGGTGTTTTACATGTAGAGCCTGTAGATTGAAAACAATGAAAGGAAAACATTCACTCATTCAAATCCCTGAAATCTTCCACCTTTCAACCTTGTAGCTTGTATCCAGTCTCTTCTTCCTCCCATAACCATTTTGATTTGTGATATCCAACAAATGATATTGAACACTGCAGCTAAATACTATCACACTCATCCTTGTTACACAATAATAGCAGAACCCATTGGAGCTCCATTTTCTATGTACATATAGCCATCAGAACGCTAAATTTCATTGATTTTCCAGTTTAGAAATGTCAAATTTTTGTGGTTGTATGATTATATGAAAGAGCCATTGAAACCATGACAAGATGCTAATTCTTAACAGCTATCTTGTATTCAAAACATTAATTAGGTTCAACAAAATAATAGTAATGGTACCAGTTGGTCAGACTTAATCATTATTAGATATTTTATTTTTGTTTATTAATGCACTGTTTTTATTTAAGCACAAGCTTAACATTGTTGCTGCTAGAGAGTAAAGCATTTTGTTCACTTAATTAATTACCACTACTACAGTACATACATGCAGGCGGGATGCAGATCTGATTCAAGCACATTACAAAATAATATAATATTGGATGATAATTTCTACATTAATTTACTTCTGACAGTATAGTATCAATGAGAAAAAAGAAATAATATTTTGAAAATTGTGGCTGTAGAGGAAATAAAATGTTATAGAGATTTAACTGCCACTAAAATATAGTTTTTGGTCAAATAACTATAATTTATTATTTTCTGTGACCTAGCACATTTATACTCAAATCTCATGATAGCCTTAAATATTACTGGCAGAGTACAATGAGTATGGAACATAATGTGGGAAGAGAACCTTACATTTACCTCAAGTGTGGCCATGTACACGGCTTTCATGCATGGAATACACCAAGTAATGGGATTATTAACAATATGAGAACATGTCCTGTTTGTCTACAAGTGAGTAGTATAATTATATAACACACATATATATATATATTACAGTAAGTAATTTATATTTGGCACTATGGCCACATTGGCAATGATCTTTAAACCTTAAAGCTATCATGGATAGAAAATAGTATGCCTTATTGCTAGCAGCCATGGACAGCTGTTTTGGCCTTTTTTAGTCCTCATCAGCATGGCATAGCTAGCAAAATACTGCCAAATTTAGTTGCATAAAGCTAGCTTCTACCATTTTTTTGCTATCTATACTTGAGTTTATAGTCGTTGTGCCCAATATAGTGGCTTCAAGTTAGCTACTAGCATGTTTGTACTATCTATACTTGAGTTCATCTTTAGAGCCATATTGTCCAATATAGTGGCTTCAAGTTAGTTACTAGCACGTTTGTGCTATCTACAGTATACTAGAGTTCATCGTTATAGCTATAATACCCAATGTAGTGGCTTAAAGTTAGCTACTACCACGTATGTGCTATCTATACTTGAGTTCATCTTTAGAGCCATATTGTCCAATATAGTGGCTTCTAGTCAGCTACTAGCATACTTGTGCTATCTATACCTAAGTTCATCTGTATAGTCATAGTACTCAATATAGTGTCATCTTTGGCCTGACTACAGACTTCTACCTTCCACCCCATGACCAAACCATAACCATATCATTGTCATGTATTCCACTACCTTATCCAGGTCTCCTTTGGTCTGACTACAGACTTCTACCTTCCACCCCGTGACCAAACCATAACCATATCAGATGTGGGGTTCGATTCCCGCCGAGGGCATAAATATGATATTTTTCTCTTAATTCTTTCTATATAAATTTACGCACCGAACGCATTCTAGTTACATTTGTCAACATATAATACCATATATGCGTACCAAATATTACGGTGTTCAACTTATCAATAGAGAAAAATA
>JAOBRB020044136.1:0-15315 GCA_027575285.2 Zoanthus pulchellus | reverse complement strand
TCTCGAAATTCTTAGCAAATAAAGCTGATACAATGTTGCTAAATTTACCTACCTTTTCACTTACTCCTACATGCTGGTCCAGTTACCTACTAACGTATGTACTACTTATCTACTGGTGCAATTAACTACCTACCTCTCCAGTTTCTTGCTCATTCTTTCATTAACTGTCTAATAGCTCAATTACCTACAATACCCCTTCATTTATTACTTGTTCCTAACCATCAAAGTACCTGCTTATTCTCTCATTTTATATCTAATAGCCTAATTACCTTTTTACTACTTGTGTCTAACTATCCAGTTAGCTGCTCATTCCTTCATTTACTATTTGATATCTCAATTACCTACAGTATCCCTTCATTTACTACTTGTACCTAACCATCAAGTTACGAGCTCATTCATTCAATTGCTATCTAATAGCCCATTTACCTACAATACCCCTTCATTTACTACTTGTACCTAACCATCCAGTTACCTGCTCATTCTTTCATTTAGTATCTAATAGCTCATTTACCTACAATACCCCTTCATTTACTACTTGTACCTAACCATCAAGTTACCTGCTCATTCTTTCATTTAGTATCTAATAGCTCGTTTACCTACAATACCCCTTCATTTACTACTTGTACCTAACCATCAAGTTACCTGCTCATTCTTTCATTTAGTATCTAATAGCCCATTTACCTACAATACCCCTTCATTTACTACTTGTACCTAACCATCAAGTTACCTGCTCTATCTTTCATTTAGTATCTAATAGCCCATTTACCTACAATACCCCTTCATTTACTAGTTGTACCTAACCATCAAGTTACCTGCTCATTCTTTCATTTAGTATCTAATAGCTCATTTACCTACAATACTCCTTCATTTACTACTTGTACCTAACCATCAAGTTACCTGCTCATCCTTTCATTTACTATTTAATATCCCAATTGCCTACAATACCCCTTCATTTACTACTTGTACCTAACCATCAAGTTACCAGCTCATCTTTCATTTAGTATCTAATAGCTCATTTACCTACAATACCCCTTCATTTACTACTTGTACCTAACCATCAAGTTGCCTGCTCATCCTTTCATTTACTATTTAATATCCCAATTACCTGCAGTACCCCTTCATTTACTACTTATACCTAACCATCAAGTTACCTGCTCATGTTTTCAATTGCTAAACTTACCTACCTTTTCACTTACTTCTACATACTGGTCCAGTTACCTACTAACGTATGTACTACTTATCTACTGTTCCAATTAACTACCTACCTCTCCAGTTTCTTGCTCATTCTTCATTTATTACTTGTACCTAACCATCAAGTTTCCTGCTCATTTTTTCATTTACTATCTAATAGCCTAATTACCTTTTTACTACTTGTACCTAACCATCAAGTTTCCTGCTCATTTTTTCATTTACTATCTAATAGCCTAATTACCTTTTTACTACTTGTACCTAACCATCCAGTTACCTGCTCATTCTTTCACTTACTAAGTACTGGTCCTATTACCTAAAATACTCTTTCATTTGCTATTTACCTACCCGTCTACGTTTAGCCTTTTATATCTTTAATTTAGCTAGAATATATAGAATATTTTGGATTATATTTTTATGTGTATCTTTTAAAGTCCTGAAGAGACATCTGTGGGTAAATAAATAAATTGTTATTGTTATTATTATTATTAAATTCATACTTATTCTTTCATTTACTACTTACTCGTCTGATTGTCTACCTAGCGTTTCATTTAATACTACCAAACTGCTGGTCCAATTACCTAGTCTTTATTTTATTACTTACCTAACCATCCAGTTACCTATGTAGTCGTCTGCATACCTACTAAATTGTATAGTAACAATTCTTACTTTCTTATTATCCTATGTACTTATCCTTATATCCACATTGCTCAGAATTTTTCTCTTAATCTTCCCAAATACGCCAAATTTCGACCTTCACTGTAAGACTTTGTATTTTGCTTCTCAATTGACTTTATTCATTTTTTTTAAAACAGAAGGTGTCTTGGTCGCTCAAAAATATTTCGTATTTTCCATCTTTCGTTTTTTTAACGCAAGCCTTCTGTCGTCTTTTAATTTGTAGGTTCTGGATTCCGTGTTAAAAGAATTATATCGCTTGCTGAAAATTGTTGACGAGACTGATCCCGATGAATTAACAAGAAGCCACGCCCGAGCAGCATTGGAAGAGCTAGATACTATAATGAGAACTTTTCTTTTTCCTCACCCTTCTTATACAAAACGCATCCAAATCTTACCGTAAACGTTAGAAGTCATCTAGAAAAGAAAATCATGAAGAAGTTTGTTTGTTTTTCCAGATCCATCAAATAATGAAAATCAAAACTCTTTTAGAAACTTGCTTTTGATGAGTGCAGCATCGTCGCACTCCACGAGCGAAGTAAAATGTTAACGGAACGCCTTTTGGGAGAGATCATGAACAATTCCAACCACAAGCTACAAGACCTTTTACCAGCACGCAATTATTGCTCAAGGATCCTTAGAAGCAAACGTCTTTTTAATCTGCCCTTCTGCCACACTATAGATTTAAAAACAGTTTTATCATACAAACACGCAGCCATGTTTTGAATTGAACTTTAACTATGTACATTTTTTTTTACCTTAGCATTTTGTATATTTGTACATTCAGTAATTCAGCCCCTTGGCTGCAATGGATTTCATAAAGTTCTATTCAATTCTATTCTAACTCAACTTTTAGTTTCTGAGAGGGGCCCATATTCCAAATAATCATTTGTGTCTTTTTACGAGCTTTCTTGCCTTGCGCCTTCAGATTAGCTGTTCTGCATATACAATGCCTTTTTTGTATCTAAAGCTGTTATCAGTGGTAGCTACTTTGTCATGGTGCTGTGCAAGAGGATAAAGGTGCGTAACCTGTAACCACAGGGTACCCAAGTAGACGTAAGATACCCTAGAAGACGGTCGTTTAGAAAAACATAACATATTATTGAAAGAAGGTTTTACTTATGCTTGAGAGGCTTTTTCAAATGTACAGTATAAGTATTCATTCGCTACCTAAATGTGCATACGAATGATCAGTTGACACAGCAATACAAGAAACAATTTCCCAGTTTACCTACCGGGACATAAATACTCTTTTATTGGAGATGACAGTTCGTGGCTCATCAAACTTTGAGTCTTACTGGTAATACCTCCTCAAGGACAAAGAACCTGCTATAAAAATACATATATTGCTTTGCAAAACCTGCTAATGTTGGTACTGTGCCATGTTTCTGTCGGATTTTACCCCTTTAGGGCTTGTTTACATGGAGAAAGATAGCCCTTCTGCTGGGGCCTGCCCTACTAGTGGGGCACCCCTTGTCTATTGTGTTTTGTCGTTCCGTTTACATGCAAGGTAGGGGCACCCTAGTGCTAGGGCCACCCCACCGGCTTGCTAGGGCTGGCTCTAGTACAAGGGAAAGCTTTTTGTTTGTTAAGTGCATGTAAATACTCGCGCTAGGGCTGGCCCTACTACTAGAGCTGACTTTTCACATATTGAAAATCAGCTTTTTTAGTTTGCTTAGCAGCTATGCTACTACTTCACTCAGCCCCAAGGGCTAACTCTCTCCATATAAACTGACGCTATATCACTCGTGCTGAGGGCAAGAATTTTGTTGTACGTACATATAGCCCATGACTGCCTATCTTTTAAGAGCTGTGTTTTCACGTGTAAGAGTAATGATAACTTAAAGCACAGGCAAATAATAAACTGAAAAAGAATGATCATTATTGTATAAATCCATCCAAATCATGACATGAAAGAAGGATGTTAACATGAACTACGTGTCACACATTTAGAGAAAAACCGGCCGTTTTCCAGAGCTAAAATGAAAATCGCTTTCCTTCCAATTCCTTCCTGTACAATATACATCCGATTAATATCATGATATTGACATTGCTTTTAGGTTTTGTTTATATACTTTGAGGGATATTTTGCGTCAAAGCGATACAGTGCGTCTAGCTTTATTAAAGCTGATACAGTTTTTTTTATTTCTATTAAACGAGCGTCAATGCGGCTTTTCGAAAGTTACATGTTCAAGCGCTTATTAAAGGTTACATATGATAAATCTGTCTTTTCCAGACCAAAATGCTGAAAAAAATCTACCATCTAGTGAAGTTAAATGTTAGCATTCAAAATCATAAAACGAGATTTTAAATAACAGTGGTTTCAACTCATTGTGTCTCCACACCTCGTGCTTTGCGGTCTTATATCAAGTAAGCACGCTTTTCAAGTTGGCGAAGGATGGTGCTTTTACTGACGACTTAAAGATATGTTCCGCAATGTTAAAGAGTCTATAAATCGATGCATCTTAGCACCGGTCATTGGGTACTTGTTACTGCTTCCGATTTCAGAAACACCTTTTCAAGAATGAAGATATATATATAGAGCTTTTTTATATTTAAAGAAATAAAGAATTGAAGTAAATGTGACAGTTCTTTAAATTCGGGTGCTCCGTTTGGCTTTTATAGGGTACCGAAGTCATGACGTCACAAAAAATTTGTTTATGAAATCACTAACTTGGTTGTAGTATTCAGAAAGGTAAAAAAAGTGCCTCCATGTCAAAATGTATCATTTTGCCACCCATCAGTGATTAGATATTACCACGGTTATGCTTCAAGGACTCCATACAAATCCTTATGAATTAGCTTAGTTCATAACATCAAGAACCAACCCATTTTTAGAAGGATTTGTATAGAGCCATTGGAACATATCTCGGCGATAATTTCCACCAACATTTTGATGTTTTGCAAGGTTAGATTTTTAGTCCTCGTCTCTCGGATGATTTTGATAACGGGCACAAGTTCACGAATTTTAATTTTTGTGACGCCACACTTCGCCACTCTTACGTAGTATTGTTCTATTCTCGCACAGTACAATCTCCATCTCCATCCTCTTATTTAGCGGTTCTGTTTATATTCACCACATGACCATTTTCTCAACATGTACCATTTACTAACGGAATAGGTTACAGCTCTGTGAAGATTAGTAGCAAATTAGAAATGGCGTATTTATAAGTTGGTGGTCTTTTCGCTTCATGAAATTTATATATTCATCAATATGTAAATTATACGTGTACCGTAAAAAGGAAGAATACTAACTTGACGTTTCGTCTTTCATGATCTATATGAAGTGTAAAACGTGAATGATAAATGAAAGGGTAATGAATCAAGTCGCGTGTTTGACAACAAATCCTTGGTGTTAATAATATTACGTCATCAGAAATCCATAAAACTGCTTTACGTGGCATGGCAGCTGTAGAGACGTTCAGTCCAGAAAATAGAAATTGTTTATCTAAATGATATCCCTTTTCTTCAGTTATCCCCTCCCTCCCTCCCTATGATTATCATGTTGTAATGATTTGCACCCCCAGTAACTGGATAGCGGAAAAGGAAGACCAAAGACAATAGATGGGTCAAAAATTCAAGAAACAATATTAAACACGAGATACAGTACTAGTGTTTCATCACCTTTCCAAATATCGTGAAAAGAGGGAAAATACGACGTGCAGAAGGAGTATTTTAAAATCGGAATATTTGGAAATGTGATGGAACACCGGTTTCAAGTGTTTGATATATCATCTTTATCGAAATTAAAACTAAGGAATTCATAACCAAGAAATAAAATCGTCAAAATATAAGCCATTAAATTAAGATCACATTTCCAAAACCATGGTCACGGATCATGACTTCTTTTGTTTTCATTTGATGAATTATCTTTAACTGAGTTAATTTGAGAATTTCTGTTCCAAACCTGATATTAAACATGCTGTCAGACTGTAGTCATGCCATGAATGTATGAAGAATTGAATATAAATATTCAGTTTCCTGATTCTTCAAGATTTTGCAAGGTTAATTTGAATTCCCACAACGTGATCATGAAGGCTCGAGTCTGTTGACGGTGTGCCAATGACAATGTAGCAGTGGCGTAGCAAGTAGGGAGGGGGGGTTAGGGGGTTAGGGGTGTGTGGAAGAAGCCATGGTCCACCCAGTTTCAATGTAGGGTCAAAATATAGGTCCTGCATGTTTTCTTTTGACTAGGAAAATTGTTCCCCCACCCCCTAGGCCCTCCCCCACCACTTTTAATTTTTTTTCCCCTCATGCATTTCTTTCAGGAGAAAGAATAGAGCTTGGTAAAGATTTATGCAATTTCAACGAATTTATAACTCTAGATTTAAATTTTGTTTTTGAGTTTTTGTTTCCTTTTTGTTTATTTTAAGAGCACATGTGAGTTGTGTTTGATGTCTCAGTTGGAAAATATATTTTTTTTATTTTTCATTTTATTTTTGACTTTTGTGGTGTAAAACTTATCTATTTGATTTGTAAACTGAAAAAATGTTTTTAAAAACATGAGTCGATTTTCGAATATATATTTTAAAATATATTTAAAGTAAAGTTTATAATCAATTTAATCAGCAATCTTGGTTGAAAAAATCCATGCGTGCAGATTAAAAAACTAATCAGTGATTCTATCTTTTTGAAGTTTGTTGTGTAACTGTAAATAAATATCTGGACAGACATAACTATAATGCTACTGGAAAAAAGCAAAACAGTTACTGTTCATCAGCAGGATGCCCAAATTGTGTGTATCGCACTTTGCAATGAAGTGAACTCGGTTTACTTATTATATAAAAGGGTTAGTTACTTTTAGTTCGTAGTTTGTTTACATATATACCCACCAGCTGGCGATGAAAGGAAAGAGAATAGAAGAAATTTCGAGTTCATTTTATAAACTACTTATTACTCGCTTCCAGTAACTTTTGTTCAAACACTAACTTTTGAGTTTTTTGTCTTACTTTTTTCTTATCGACCTGATGATGATTTTGAAAAAAGTGAATAAGTTGTTTAGCATTATGTATACTTTAAGATTTTTTTTAAAAAAAAATAAATATTTGGTAAAAAAAGAAAAACAAATAAGAAATAAAAAGAAATTACAAGGCACCGCCCGGATTCGAACCGGGGATCTCCTGTTTACTAGACAGGCGCTTTAACCAACTAAGCCACGGCGCCACCTATACAGTATTACCGACTGATTTAGATATAAAATAAGTTTCATTGTTAAAAGACGTACAGCTGCTCACCAAAACAAGTTTTTAAATAATCCCCAGGGCCGCGTGATGAAAGGGAACGCAACAAAAGAGCCGATGACTGATGTATTGTGTAAATATTGTCATGGATCAGTTAAAATGTCAAACAGTGAGTGCTGAAATAGAAACATACAAACCACAAATTGCGTCTTTTGCCTCGGGGTTTGTTCGCGCCAGGAGGTTAAAAGATTTAGTCAGAAGCTCATCCATCGATGTTTTGGTCTCGAGGACGCAACGAATTTTTCATCAAAACGTAATATGCTTATTTAAAGGTTATATGGAGGCGGAAGCCTACTGATTAGAGAGGCTTTTGATATCAACTGTTTTGCTTTTGTTTTTATACCGGCTCAAATCATATCCTGTCAATCAAGCGCGGTGTTTCGGTGTACAGCGAATGCACGTTAAGAATATCACAGGCTCGACAAATCTTTACACAGAATCCTTACGAAAAACAAATTAAGCTGAACTCAATTTTTATTTCAATAGTTCCTCTTTAGTCCAAATACAAAACTTTTTGTGATATTAAACGCAAGGCTAGCGAATTCTGACACCGACAAAAGCTCGTTAATTTTTGTTCAATCGAGTCATCGTGAATCAATATCTTACGCTAGAGAAAAACAATTCATTTAGAATTAATTTCGTGTCGGCTTTCTTGAGCATAAGCCATAAGTGGTACATCTGTTAGGCAGAGATATATTGAATACATCATAAGAGAAAGCTAATTTCACATTTGAGTTGTCTTAGGAAAAATATATACACAAGATTTTTGTGCTTGCTGCGTGGACCCATTGAGGTGACATGATATTATCGAAACAAAGTGCTATTGAAATTCAAAATAGCCGAATAACTCTCTTACGGACGCGATATAAATTTGTAATGTCAGTGAAATCTCTCAGCAAAACGTGGTTTTGCAATATCCCTGATATCTGTGATATTTAATAATATATAAGCCAAACTTATATTCGTTACAGCAACAGTTTTGTCTGCGGGAAACAAGAGGAAATTTGTGCCAAAATACCTGAAATTGACAACTGACAACGCACGCGCGTAAATTGGTCACGCTCGATCACTTTCGCGGCTTGGCGTCCCACGTGGGCGGGTTGAGTCGGCTCACAAACAGTCTATTTCCCACCTACCAAGCAACGGTTCGGAAGTTGGTTCGTATTTGCGTACGCTAAGTGTCTGTGCAACTCGTGTTCGCTTTTCGGCTTTTGCCAAATCCGTTCAAGACTTGTAAAACCCCAAATATAATGCTTTGTATGTCTGAATGTTCTTCGATTAATATTCCGAGTGCATGAAGGAAACTTACCGACGGAAATGTTTTCGCTGATACGGGCTGGTGGTCGCCGAAAAAAATTTTGAACGCCGTCTGGTATCGTTGAACGACATCATTTGGGGGATGGAAAGAGATGAGGCCGAGTTTCGTCGCTCGGTTTTGAAACGTTCAGCATCTAACGATCGAAACAGCAACAACGAATGCGACGATGGTGCTCCAAGGAAGAAGAGGAGAAGATGTGGCGGCTGTGAACCGTGTTTGACAAAAGTTAATTGTGGAGAGTGCAGCAACTGCGTGAATAGGAAAACTGGTCATCAAATATGCAAGTTCCGTAAATGCATTGAACTGAAAAAGGTGTGAATATTTCTTCAACTCGTGTACTTGTCAAGTTTACTCAAAATGACAATCGCCAACTCGACGTACAAAGTAGCTTAGGAGCTTGCATTCACGTTGAATAATTTGTTCTTTTTATAGAAATCTGGTAACATCCGAGGTAACAAGCAACGAATTGAAGAAGATCTCTCTCCGCGGCAGACATTAAATGAACCCAACGACACACTGCCATCAAATTGCGTGAGCACTAAAGATTCGTGTAAGGTACGTATTTCATTTTTTTCTAATGTACTTCATTTACAGTTAAGAGAAGTTATTTTACAGTTATTTATACCAATATGCCTAGCTTACGTACTGCGAGAACAGTTCAACCGTAGCTTATTCTTTTTAACCATTGATTCTTTGTTGTGGTTTTGGAAAGCCCCTAGACACGACGACCCGTGAATTGAAAGATAACATATGCCGCCCCCAAACTGAACCGCAAAACGAAAGGACGCTCATAAGTAAAACTGGCGATAAAAATTCTTTAGAGGAAAAGGAAGAAAAAGCAGCCGCTTTACAAACCGCTAAAGATTCTACTACCCCTGGCTCAAGTCATCCAACGCCAACGGAGGTGAAAAAAAAAGTAAAGCATAAAAATTTGACAGTCGAAGAATCGGAGAAAGAGACGTGCTTGAAGCAAGCTGTGTCCTGCAGTGATGTTGAATTTGAACCCCCAGCCTGCTCTTGTCCAGGTATTTACATATTCCTTAAGCTTTTATTATCATTCAAATAGCGTACAAATTGCATGCACATATTGACTATCTACACTCGTTTACTTGATCTGGTTTCACGCTTTGGAAAGCTTTTTAATTTTGAATCAATACCATATGTTCAGTGATAGCGTGAGACTGCTTGAACGGGATTTTCAAAACGTGCTTTTGTTTGAGCGATGGAATAAAGCTAATTGGAGATTAAACCGAAGTTCCTAAAATAGAAATATTAAAATTTTTGGGTATACAATTGCAACACTTTGTTTTTGCAGAGTCGAAATTGTTTTTGAAACGTAATGTTAATTTTCATTTTAAAAATTGTCATATCGTAGCAAAACTACTAAGAAGCTCTTTTATCCTTGGCTGCCATCAGCATCTTTTTACGATTAAGATCAACGTTTGTTTAATTAGTGTCTCAAATGACAGACACAACATTGGGTCGTGTTTTATGTGTCTAAAACGAAACAAAAAACACTGCGATATGCTAATATCCTCATGAAGTACCTGTGATACAAGGTTCAAAGTTACTCGTGAATAGTGTTTTTCTAAAAATTCCAAAATAACTTATTGTTTATGAATGTAATATATTTTCAAATTGGTACGTCTTTTTTGGCGCACACCGTAATCAATCGTTGTTTTCAACTTGCTCAAACATTTAAACAACAATTAAATTCAGCAAATAGCCAAGTAGTTATTTTTCTATGTTTTATCTTCACGTTATCAATTTTCCTTGCTTTGAGAAATGATCAAATCTAGAAATGAGTGCGAAAACTGCAGGAGGACCGGAAATATGGTTTTTCAAGATGAGTTCCTTCATAAATCACTTAGCCAAATCCTGGTTGAATTCTTTCACTAGTACTAGTGTTTCTATAAACGTCTTTTGTTACAAACAATAACTCGAACTGAAATATATATTTTAAAAATGTTTACCCAATGACCCGAAAAGCGCTAGATCCGAATAATTTTTCTGAATTTATTTTCGCTGGGAAATAATTTCAAACTCCATGAAATGTTTCATTTTGAAATATTATTAAATGATATACGCACACTTAAGAAATCCCAATCTCTGAACTGTATGGATTTTATGAGAATAGTTAACTTTTCTTGTTTGTTGCACTTGACATTATGATAATAATGGTAAAAATAAAAAGTAAAAATGATTTAAGAACTATAATAATACTGCATTGTTTGAATGGCATTTCCGAATTGATTACCATACTCAAAAAACTAAGAACATTTATAATCTATTTTTAATTTTCATTTATAAATAGAGTGCTAATTAACACTTAGAATTGTTTTATATGTTCGGCTTCAAACTATTTCTCATATTTATAATGCCTTCAGTTGAACAGGTGTACTTAGGTCATGATAAACAAATTGAATTACTTTTATTACTTGATTTCACATGTTTACCTTTTGCAACCATGCAAACATTCCCTCTACAATCTTAGTGTTATATATGTATGATTGTGCACAATTTGAATATATCCCTGTAGAAGAACAAAACTCATCTAAATTAAGTATGGACCTACCTACAATCCTGGCAAAAAGTTAATGAAACACCTAACACAAAATGCAAAATTTTAGTAAAACCCCACCCCCTACACAATGTTGGTATAAAATAAATTCAAAATTGTGCACAAAGCTAGGGAATTATGTAATGTTCAAAAAATGTTTGTTTCCGTTCTGTATTCCAACATTGTGAGGGGGAGAGGGGGTTACAAGCAATGAAATCGTATATCTTGAAGGGTGTTTCATTAGTTTTTGCCACGATTTTCTGAAAAACCGTCAAAGGAAAAACTGTTGAAATTTGTCAATTTTCTTAACAGCAACGCGCCAATTCA
This sequence comes from Zoanthus pulchellus, assembly GCA_027575285.2. Classification (NCBI taxonomy): domain Eukaryota; kingdom Metazoa; phylum Cnidaria; class Anthozoa; order Zoantharia; family Zoanthidae; genus Zoanthus; species Zoanthus pulchellus. Next base: position 4,007 of record JAOBRB020044136.1, on the reverse strand, counting down.
ATAAAGTATAATGTAGTATTATTTGTAAGGTAAATATAACTAAATCGGTTTTAATGATAACCATGGAAACGAATGAATAATTACCATAATTATTATAATGTTCTTATCAACCAATTTTAAGCTGTTTGTTGCAGTCGAGAAGTGACAAGTTTTTTTTCCACACGGCTATTAATCCCTTTTTTTTCCAAATTTGTTCCCAGTCCGATTTAGAGAGATTTTAAATTTAAGATGGCGGACATCCGCAATGTAGGGTTGCACGTTTCTATTGCCCAAATTGTAGGTCCTCGTCAAAAGTAGCAGATACAGTTGACACAAAAAATGGTTGACACAAACGGTTGACATGATGCCTGTTAGAAATTAATGTTATTTTGCAACAGTTGACGGTTGACACCATGTGCTATAAAAAAGATACATAATTATATATTAATTTTTTTTGTTCCAACTGTCAATCATCAACCGTTCAATTCCCACTTCAGTTTATTGTCAAAATTGTCAAGTGCTGTTGTCAACCACATGTCAACCGTATGTTTATGATCAAATTTACATCTGCTCTGCGATATAATTTCGCACACTTGCCCACCTTCTTTGTAAATTTAATTTCAGAGCAAGATGATAATGTGGATTACCATCCTTGTGTTCTTCTCTGCAACAACACCACTTTCCTTTGTCTTTCCTCCACCAGTTTTTTCAAAAGCATCTTTTATACTTTGTATAATTAAAGTGTATTCTTGCATGAATTTCCTCATGACAATTTATGTATATATTCTCAATTCAATCATGTTGAGAATGACATCCAGCGAGACGTCGAAACGTCAAATCTCATCATTGATTTTTACTGTAAAGCGTTTAAATAAGGGTTTACTATGTAACATCTTTTATAATCATAGTAAAATTTATCCATTCAGGGACAAGTTCTAAATTCGCTCGTGAGTTCGTAACTAGGTACACAGACCGAGCATTTTGTGGTCCTGCAGTACCTGATGCTCACGCCATGGCTACATGTGCTTCATCATAAAATTCAAAATTGCCACCACAAGGTGACAACTTGTACCCAGTCCTTGGCCGTGCTTAGTTATATGTCAGTCAAACATTTTCATATCAATGCTATGTAGCCTCTCTAAAAACGTCATTTATCACCCATGATATTACCACTATTAATACTCCTCCTTTTGACTTTTGAGCAAATAAATTTCTTACAGTGAATGAGAAAGACGATAGCCCTGCCTACATTCAACTGGGAGCTGGGCCCACTGTAAAAGCCATCAGAGAAACTCTTGAAACAAGGTATCAAAGAATTAACTGTTTTAAAAATGTTTTAATAATGCGAACTACTGTCTGAAATTAGGCTGTAATTGTAGGATATCAGATTTGATATTGAATTTCTGTTCTAATGCCTCTTAAAATGAAAAGTGGTTTTGAAAGTACCAGCGAGTTGTGTAGAATAATTTAACAGTTGGCTCATGGTCCAATACCAGAGTACTATTTATTGTTCCAAATTTTTATCCCTCAGATTTCCTTGACACAAGATGTTATTCTTTCTGTTAACATTTCCTGTTTGTATAACTTCTGGCGCTAGGCAGCTATGGATCTTGGAAAAGTTTAAGCATGTGGCCAAGATTTTCTGTATGAATCACCATCTTGGAGTTACAGTTTTATGTTGAAATTATTTCAGTTAAAGAAATAAAGAAAATTAATGTTGTACATGCTGTCAGAATCGAAGACTGTGGGATGCCATGGCCAGGACCATATATAATTATTTTATTAGTCAATATATTTTGCATTGTGTGGATCACCTGGTTCATGTCTGACATAAATGGAGCAATTTGAAATCAGACTAGCAAGCCCAAAAATGTACTGGCATTTTTCAGACCTTGCCCAAACTTTAAAGAAATTTAGAGCAACATGCAATAATGTGAGTTGTATTTTTCTGGACATTGCAAAGAGAAATCAGTGGAAGAAAAGGTCGGTTATTCATTTGGACTGGAGATAAAGGAATTGAGCTTGCTTCAACGTGATCACTTTCAGCAGCTAAGAGAAAATAGTTATCTTAACTCTGGGAAAATTTGATAATTATGTTGCTCCAACATCAAGAATCATATATTGCACCAGTGAACACTTTAATAGCTTGAACATGAGAAATTTGAATTTGGAACAACACTCTGCAACAATTTTAAAATGCTAGCTTTGAACCAGCTTAAGTTCAGTATTTAATATAAACTGTAATGGAAGCTTTATTAACTGCTCAGGAATTCTCAGTTTGTAGCATCTGCCTCACTAAAGGATATTAGAGCCTTACATTTAGATATCTGAACAGACATATAGTGTACAGTATATACACTATTACTGTATGTCGATAAGCTAAATCCTTTTGAGCCTAGTGGCCCATGGAGCCGGCACTTATCTTCGGTTTCTGTAGTGTTAAGTGGATGAGAGTCTTTGACTCTCCCTGGACAAGACACTAATTAATCCATCGCAGGTTAGCTCCCAGCAGATGCTGGTACTCATTTACCTACCCCGGGACGATGGAAAGATGAGTTGTCTTAGGCAGAAAAGAAGGCCAAACAAAGATTCAAAGCTCGGCAAAGTGCCGGAATCGAACTAGGGACCTTGTGACTGGAAAGCAGAGATCTTACCAATTGCACCAACCACATCCGCCTATAATGTTGATAAGCTTTTGGCTTATCAAGGTATAAGCAACATGAAAGTGTTGATGAGAAGCAAAGTACATGGTTTAATTACAGGTATTGTGATGCTGTAATCACATGACTTACCTGTCGTAAAAGGATTGTTTACACACCCATGAAAAGAGGAAAAGATCAAAACACAACTACCCACAACTATAGTCAGTATTTTGTCACCCAAAGCAAGCAACTCATTCTAACATGTGCACCCTAGAGGAGATAATTTAGGAAATATGAAGTGACATTTAGTACTGTGTATATAAGTTGTGGATTGAACTGTTTAGAAAACACTCGGTGATCAGAATCTTGGATTTGTACTGTACTTTAGTATCATAGTACTTTTGTTTTCTGTAAGCCAGAAACATCCTAAGAAAGAGGAATACTGTAATATTTATTGTGCCTCTTAGAACATAGGTTCGAAACCACCTTGCACCAAGAGGCCAGATTATATTATGTCACTTAATTGAAATCCCATTTTAAGGCAACGTTGCAGTGGAGACAGCAGATAGGCACCACCTGTAATTAAGCTCACACAACCCTTCCTATGGAAAACGAAAGTGCATGAATTGGGCATAGACTAAAAGTTGAACAACTGGCAGATATTAAGCAGCCAGTAGTCCAACGTTGTGAGTGGTCATGCCACGTTGTGGACAGACTTGACCTTTAAGGAAGGGGATTGGAGAATGTGATATATATGTATTGTGCCTTTCAGAACAAAGATTAAAACATTAAATTTATCTAGTTTAGTTGTTTGTTCACATTTCGTTTTGGTTTACCTGAGTGTGAGCCTGCAATGTGACCAGTGGTTTATAAAGTTTGACTGCCATGTTAGATTCAGCAGAATAAAGCCTGTATTTTAGGCAATCATTGCTTCATTATATTATCTTCTCTACAGATATATTATTAAGTATAATTTAGTTGCCCAAAAAGCTAGCAGTAGACTTTGTATATGACACTTATCATTAATTCAACTGCAAAATTATATATTTAGAGCATACTTTAATTTATTTAAATGCCATTGAACACAGTTGTTTGCCTTCACTGAATGAAGAATTAAATAAATAATAGATAAGTACTTTATTTAATGTCAATTGCGAAGTAAGTGGTTGCCCATTCTTCCTAGTTAGAGGCTATAATGTTCAATTGCTCAACAGCTCAGATCTTGGCGTAAAAGTCGAATTTGCAGAGGGAGGAAATTAAAACCAGAGTTAACCTGGAGAAAAACCCTCAAAGTCAAATTGAGATTGATAAATGTCAGCCCTCACTCTATGACTTGGGATCGATTCCTGGGCTTGACACTGAGTGTCAAGCCCAGGAATCGATCCC
>JAOBRB020043916.1:0-15319 GCA_027575285.2 Zoanthus pulchellus | reverse complement strand
CGATTTTTACGGCATATTTCCACTCGGTGGGTTTCCACAGGCGCCAAAAGAAGTTGGCTTTGAAGTTCGAAGAGAGGGAAATTCACTGAGCTGCCAATGCATTTTTTGGAAGTTTTGACGACTAAAGAACACTGCAAGCATAAACTTTTGGCAAAAATCCGTGGAGGCTCTACACTTAATTAAAGTATGATTAGTGTAGGCAATGCTGTCTGTCCTTGTCAAAATTGTCGAGGTATCCAAGAATGCATATGGGTCGTGCAAATGGCGGGAAACACGTTGGGGCAAGATTGGCACAAAGACACTGCTGTAGCTCGATCAATTTTTGCACTTCAACTAAGGACTTTCTTGCAGAAATGACAATTTATTCTTGCATCACTGGGTTTCCAAACTTAAAGAAACTACAAAAGTTTGATTTAAAACCAAAGTCGAAACATGGTTTTCTTGTTTAGGAAAGATTAAATTCTTTAACTCGGTACCATATCGTGCGGGCGGTTTAGCCCCTTTTAGGAATCAAAGGGTTAAGCTCGTAAAATAAAGGCATTTTGAAATTTATTAACGTAAAACAATAATTAAATAATATTAATAACAAGGAGAAACTCGGGAAGAATCCGAGCCCCAGATGGGATTTGAACCCAGGACCCTCCGTGTTGTATTCGGATGCTCTAACCATTGAGCTACTGGAGACTATGGTGAGCAAGGGTCGATATTTTGAGTCTCACGTTGGTTGGTTGGCCGCATCTTGATATACATTAATGTGACAGCGCGATGCTGTAAGTGAGTTCTTGTGCGTCGGTCATTACTAGGCTGGGTGGTTGCGCAATACGTTTCCAGTCTTGACCCAAAATATCGACCCTTGCTATCTAGTCTCCAGTAGTTCAGTTGGTAGAGCATCCGACTAGAACATGGAGGGTCGTGGGTCCAAATCTCATCTGGTGCTCGGATTTTTTTCGCGATTAAATTTCTTTTTGAATTTTTTTTTGAAAAAAATCCGTGAGTCTGTTTATACACATTGAACTACTGATTTATGAAAAAAATTGCGTTTCATATGCACTTTAATTATTGAATACAAAAGTTCCTGGTAAGAATGAAGCGAGCTGACCATCTGCTTGAAGTGGTCTTCACTGATACGTCGCAAAAAGCTCACTTTGGGGTTCTGTAGTCAACGTCAACGTCAAACAACAAATATTCCGGGTAAGCCTTGTAAGCCTTCGAGGCTAAACATTATAGCTTTTTATGATCGGGAATCTTGTTTAAAGAGAAACTTAATCGATAAACTAAACAAAAAAATCTAACGAGAAATAAATCTTTTACAACTGCAGTGGTCTTTGCTCTCATCCTCAATTCTTGTGGTTCCTAACCTTGCTCTCGTACTCAATCCTTATGGTCCCTAACATTGCTCTCATCCTCAGTTCTTGTGGTCCCTAACATTGCTCTCGTCCTCAGTTCTTATTGTCCCTAACATTGCGCTCGTCCACAATCCTTATGGTCCCTTACCTTGCTCTCGTCCTCAGTCCTTATGGTCTCTAACATTGCTCTCGTCCTCAGTTCTTGTGGTCCCTAACCTTGCTCTCGTCCTCAGTTCTTATGGTCCCTAACCTTGCTCTCGTCCTCAGTTCTTATGGTCCCTAACCTTGCTCCCGCCCTCAGTCCTTATGGTCCCTAACCTTGCTCCCGCCCTCAGTCCTTATGGTCCCTAACCTTGCTCTCGTCCTCAGTTCTTATGGTCCCTAACCTTGCTCTCGTCCTCAGTTCTTGTGGTCCCTAACCTTGCTCTCGTCCTCAGTCCTTATGGTCCCTAACCAGATCTTCATTTCAGTTTCGGCCTTACCCCGCTATAAGAACCTGTGGAGCTCACAAGTGACGTAGAACAAAAGAAAACAATGAAGTCAAAACAATAGATACAACAAACATAATAGTGACAAAACAAAAATAAATTTCACAGGTTCTTACACCGAGGATGAGCCGTTTTTCATACTTTTCGCTCTCACGCCACTTCGTATTTCATTTTGTAGCTTTTGCTGTTTTCGCTGTTTTGCGTTCGCTTATAAACTGAATCCAAATAGTTATTTTTAATTTGTTTGTCCTGCTTGACATGTTGTTATATGTTTAAGATGATTCATGTAAATAAGCCTTCATCGTGAAATGAATTTAAATTGCAGTCTCAAATCAATAACAAACTAGCCCTTGATTGCTATAGTGAGCGCATCAAATAGATTTGATCTTTTCACATGTGAAGATCACAATTTTTTCGAAAAGAAGCCGATAGCAATATAACAATGCTTAACTGAATAGTTCCTTTTAAATCTGATGATGATAAAAATGTTTAAAAAATGATTTCGATAATATAACTTTAACCAGGTTGGGATAAAAGCCATCATTAATATTCATCAAAACAATTAAATTTCCCCTTAAATCCAACATCAAGTTAGCACCTCAAAAAAAGGAAACAAAAATATTAATTTAGGAAGACGATTCATTAAAAACCAATTTCTTTTCCAGTTCAAACCATATTGAAAAAAGCATTGACACAAATTGAAATTCAACGTTGATCCGATTTTAGATTATCCTGCTATTCGTCAACTTCACTAAACTTGCATGGTTAAAATAACATACGACATTTTTGAGAACATGCACGTTTTCGGTTGGGAATACGACATGCGGCCACTTTTTCAGCAAAATTAAAGTAAAAGGAACCAAAATTCATTTCTACAGGCGTAGCGCAAGGTAAATTAAATTTCCTTTTCAGACGGACAGCTTTCAGTAGAATCTCCGCTCAATTAGCGTAGGTTTACTAAGGATACATCGCAACAGTGTTTGCTTTATAAGACTGCTGTCAAAATATTTTAACTTTAATAATAATCAAACTATTATTATTACATTATTTTTTTAGGCGTTTGGAAAAAAGTTTCTCAGTGAATGTTGGTGTCCAAGTGTATCTTAAAGTGCAGTCCATTAACACTTTTAAAGTTCCGTAGCTTATTTGGTTGCCGTGAACATCTGAGCAAGAATCTTCCTCAACACTCTCCTGATGTCCGAAATGCGCCAACAGTACAACAGTGGATCTAAGGAGCTTTTAAGAAGTACAACCGAGAAACAGTATTTGTACGCAATACGAGTTTTTGTGCCGTCCAGTTTAGGCCATATCACCAACACCAACTGATACACCAACGTTGGAGAAAAACACAACACGAAACAACTAACTATATAAACCATAGTTAGCGTGGATCGACGATAACGCGCCATTTCAACTCTATTCTGATGCGAAACTCCTGGCCTCTCGAACGATTCGTCGCCATGTTGCACGGAAAGAGACTCTTCTCGTATTTTCTCACGATGGCGTTTAACATTTGAGTAAATCTTGCAGTAGCAGAAAATAGTGACTGTCAGAAACGCAACTAAATTGAACATCATTACTGGTCTAAGGATGGATTCATTAGTGTCCACAAAGCGTAATGCGCTTAGTGTCGCCATGTACAACCAAAAGAAAACGACTGCTCTGATCATACGACCTGAAGTAACGATGGACAAGTAGCGTAAATGAAGGTACAAAGCCAAGTATCTCTCAACAGCTATGAGACCGAGAGTTAAAAACGAAACACTCGCTGTTGTATAGACCGTAAGCGACGATATGACCCCGCCAACACAGTAAACTTCAAAGTTACTAAAAACCTCTCCAATCTTATTAACAACACTTAGCGGTGCAACTACGAGTCCAGTCAGGCAGTCTGTGATGGCTAAGCAACAAAGAAGAGTATTTGGCGGGGAATGTAATGCGTTTGTTGTCCATATCGCGTAAGCAATAAATGCGTTGATTACAGGAGCTGATAAAAACACAACTGAGTCAATAAAACATGTTACAACATTCGTGATAAATGCTAGGGAGGATTGGCTCACAGCGCGTTTGAGAAATGCACACGCTTCATCTGTTGAGTTGGCAACCTCCATCAAAATTGGCTTCAGCAGTTCCACACCGTCAACAAAATTACTTCAATTACAATCCGTGATGAACTCAACAGTACACCACATAAGTCTCACTGCAACCAATAAGGTTTTAACACGTTGAATATAAAACTTTATGGCTTTGAAGAATGTTTCCCCCGTTCAGTTTATGAGAACACAAAGTTCGCCACAGAAAAATTATTTCACTTTCCAATTAACTTTCCATTTAACTTTCCAACTTAATTTCGAAACCTAAGCACCTGCATAAAAACAGATACGTAAGCTTTAGGTCAAAATCTTCTACCATTCATTCAATTTGAATAAATGCAAAGTAAGGTACCCTGATGAGTGATAATTAATCGTCTTTCGAGATGCCCCAAGGAGGACAAGATAATTAAAGAATTTTGTGTTCTACAATTTCAAAGAGTTAAAACAGTTGTGATATGAAAAGTGTTTGATGAGTTTAAAAGCTTTCCGGTTAATTTAGATGTTTAAAGTATAACACTCAAATTACGATATCTCTGACGTACGATATCTAATTAACAGAACTTTAATTAAACTTTCTAGCTATCAATTTCTATTTTCCTGAATACCGAAGTGACTTGTCGCTTTGTTTTAGGTTTTCATTTCATTAGCGTCTGATAAAAAGAGCAGTACGAAAGTTTTTAAAAATGTATTTTGGCTTTTCATATAACCACAGAAAACAAAGTATGCCCCAAGTGACGTCATTTTGAGGAGCTTTATCTTGAATTGTTGCACCTGTTTCTGTCCGATGTACAAAAGGACTTTTATTTTTTTGTTCATAATTGAGATCGTTCTTTGAACTGAGAAATTTGAAAAAATACGCAAAAATAACAAAAGTATAAAGAAAACTCAGCGACCAGCTGATAAATGTGGAATTTTCTCACAAATGCCAAAAGAACATTCTCTCAAGTAACTAATTACTCGTTGCGTTACAAAATGCTAAATATTGAAATGCTAAGAACTTCAGCTTTAAGCCTTCCCTACGGCAATGATTAAACTATACTGACAACCTCTCAATATACATCTGCTCTTTTTTATAAATGGGCATTCATGTAATGATTTTGCTAGTTTGGGGTTAATACTTCAGAACGACCACAAAAGCACTATACCGATATGATAAATTAATACACACATCTATCAAAAAAGTTTTTTGTTCAAAAAATAACACGACCATGTTTAAAAACACACACACTTCAAAAATCTACAAAATTTCATCAACAAAAAAATGACAAAAACCTCATAAAAACCACAATATTTGAACAAACATGACTATAGTCATATAGAGTATAGAAGGATGCTAAAAAAAACCCAGCGAAACAGTTATTCGGCTCATCACCAGGATAACTATACTTGCGTGCTATCCATAACAATTGGTTTCGGCCCAATAAATTGCATATTGCACAATGTAAACAAAACATCAAAGCAACTATAAATGCCAAGTCTTTCTGTTTCAAACATTAGTAAAAGGAACGACTTGCCAATTGTACAACATAACTGACAAAGCAAGCACCGCGAAAGAAATCCTTATTACAGAACCGAAATTTAAAAATTTACAAATTTTTTTTTTAGCGAGGTTCAACTGTGATATAACCGTGACCTTCCTACGATTCGTAAAAACTGTGAAATAATTCAGCGCTCTAAGCTGCGACCGTTTCGCTCGCCATGGCGAGTAGATTCATTAATGAGCGACGCAAACTGTCAGAATAGTCGGCAATTTTCCGACCTCTTTTTTGCCGTTGGGTTGTTTTTTAAGGAAGCCCAATTCCAGACTTACGATCCCAAGACCAAAAACGAAATCTTAAATTCCAAAAATTATGTGACAACCAAAGAGATATTCTGGGCGACCTCTTTAAAAGTCTGATCATCATAAGGCGACTTTCAAAATAACTAAGCTGAGAACACTGTAATTATCTTTGTCATCATCTCTCGTTATACCAGTTACCCTCTCTCGATTCCAAAGGAAAAAAGATGAAAAATTAAAAAACAAAACGTTTTCACACCTCAATCAACAATAATCAATCATGATTAGTGCAGGTGGAGCTCACACATCCATATAACATTTCAAACGTTCTTTCCATTTAACAAGCACGTAACTTCATTGTAAAAGATTAAAATAATACATTGAAACCAGCACTAATAGCACTTCAATACCAAAACCCTAAAATCGACTCAATGTCACCGATCCCATATTCGAAGCAAAGTGGACACGTCAAATTGTCTAATTCAAATGCTCCTATCTTTATAAAGAAGCAGCAACAAAAACAAAAGTTAAAAGTCATATGAATAATGTTTTGGAGAAAAAGTTCTGCCTAAAGCAATATAAGCGGAAAGGAAGTTGAGTGCCCCACAACTGCTGGTAATTTCTTCCTGTACATTCGGTGTTATTGGAAATCAAATCCGCAGTTAAATCAATAACAATTGTTGCGGTCGGGTGTTCTGCTGTTACAGAACAAACTACATACAAATTTCATATTTTAAAACAGCATGATAAACCGAACAGATGAAATTATCTAAAAAGAACTGCCGCCCGAAGTTTTTTAATTATCTAGTGCTAATTTCTAAACATTTGTGTAACTTTTATAGCTTAGACAATCGCAGATATAAGAATGATCTTCGTTGACCCCGAGCATAAACAAAAACACGCATCAAAAATTTTTAAAAGAGGTTTATCAATCAGTTAGTAAATAACGTTTAAAGATTTTAAATGCTTTTTATAGTATTTGTCTTTCAAAAAAACTCAAAAGCGCAGGAAAGCAATTTACTTAAATAAACATTTATTATATTACTCAATAACATTCCCAGAGCAGTTGTACGCCCCTTGATATGCGACTGTCGACTTGTGCAAGGTGCGGTTTCTGAAAGGCTGCCCGACAGGTTAACTAACTTTAAAATAAATGAGAATATTTCCCGAAGAAGTGAATACAACAATTTAAGTTGAGCGTGTGTTCAGCAGTAAAACTATGATTTAATAAAAAAATACCAAAAGGTTGCCTTCTTCTCAACTATGATAAATATTGGAGTCGGTGTAGAGGGGATGGAAAGGGAAAATGGGAGGGAAGGTTGGGAAAAGGGATGGATGAGGGGATGGGAAGGGGGATGGAAAAGAGGGATAGGAAGGGGATTAGGAGAGGGAATGGAAGGGGGGATGGAAAAGAGGGATAGGAAGGGGATTAGGAGAGGGAATGGGAAGGAGGTTGGAAAAGAGGGATAGGAAGGGGATTAGGAGAGGGATGGGAAGGGGGTTGAAAAAGAGGGATAGGAAGGGGATTAGGAGAGGGAATGGGAAAGGGAAATAGGCGGGAGAGAGGGGTGCATGGTAAAAGGAAGGAAAGACGGAAAAGTAGGCGGATGGGAGAAAAGTGGAGACAGAGAGACTCCACTGAGGATTAAGCTGGTTCGAGTACTACCGATATCTTTATAACAACCTTTTAAACATAACCACTGAAAAATATGTACATACCTTGACTGCCAGCGCGGACCTGAGTTCCACACACCACCAAAAGAAGGTAGCCTGCAATTGAGCAAAAAAAGATACCTTAGCAACTCCCCAGCGAAATAAACATTTTGTTCCAAACTCAACTTCAAAATGAACGGAATTTTGAAGATTACCTTCTCTTAATCTGTTTAGCCCTATGAACAAAACTAGCTAAAAGTAACCAGATAATCGGGTCGACAAGACGATTGGTGCAGCTGGTACGATGTAGTATCTACTTTCCAACCGCAAGATTTCCAGTTTGAAACCGGTAGTTCACCAGATTTTTGTGTTACCTTTTTTTCCAATAAGATAGCTCTGATTTCCATCGTTTCGGGTACCAGCATTTGCTGGGAGCTAACCTGCAAGGGATTATTCTACTGTCCAGGGGGAGCAAAAGACTCACATCTGCTTAACGGAACGGAAATCGGAGATAAGCCCCAGCTCCACGGGCTGCTAGGCTCGCATAACATTTACTGGCTTACGAAAATAGAGTAAATACACGTGGTTATTAACGAACCAGTAACGATTTTTTACGAAAGAAGGTTCTGGAGTGGTAAATTGTATGAATCATGTAGTAATTATGGAAATTTAATACTAATCAAAGGGGAAAAAACAGATTTTCCGGGAAATGTCTCTGAAAGTGCTGCAAAAAAAGAAGGAGTTGGATTTAAACTAGAAAGTTGAATTGCTTACGCAACCAAGAATTAAAAATTTATTATTTCAATAAAACAATAAATAACGCAGTGTCGTTACCATTCTTCATTGGTCTCTTTTCTACGATCAAAATTAGCACCAACTCTGTTAGGATTCTTGGCTTGTTTCTTGAGTCGTTCGGCTGCGGAACAAATAATATGAAAACGATAAAGTTTTCAAATACTGTAATAAAAATTCTACGCGAATCAATGTGAATCTGATAATTTCCCTATCAATAAAAAATCTAGAATCAACGAAACACATTAAATAAAATTAATTAATGAACTAAACTAGAAGTATCTCAAAGATAGGTGAATGCTCGAACTAAATAATTAACTAAACAAATGAAATAATAAATAAATATATAAATAAATAATAGCAAGTAATCACAAACAAAAAACAACCATGCTTAAATAAATGACAGCTTGTCATACATTTTAACTCTTCCTCTCAATCTGGCCAAACAAGAAAGACAAAACAACTGAAGATAAGTCCGGACGGAATGGAAGCAAGCGAGCAAATTATACCCTTTTGTTTTACCACTATGAATTGTTGTTGTACATAACTCAATGTGACTAAAATATAAAACAACTAATCTTCGTAGTACCATGTTTCTGAAAGTCCTCCAAAGACGGACCAATCTGTACTTCCTCAGTTTTCAATGGTTTCTATGTGAGAGAAAGCAGTAACTCCGTGTTCTTTAGTACAATAACAACAAATAAGTAAATAAAAGCCTATTAGAAAAGGAAAAATATAAATCACCCATCGCAATTACTTGTAATCAAAAAGCTTCTCCATTAAGTTGATAACCACGAATTTTATAGATTAACCATCCAACAAGCTTTCCGGACTATATAAGAATTGATTTTGCTTATCTTCAAAAACTCTAAAAAGTGTTTTATCGCGGTGTTAACTGTATTTCACAACTTTGAGAACCCAAGATAAGAGTAACGAAGTATTATACTCTGTGCAAGTGCTAAGCTTATATCCGGCGCACCTGTAACTGAACTTCGTCATCGTCACTGTCATCTCTGAGCCATGGCGGTGTAGCACCTTACGAAAGAACAACTAGTATTAGATGGTGCATGACACTTGTTACATCTTACGACTCGTATACTAACGATTAATACGCATTTCAATAAATAACCGGCCTAATATTGTTCTTAATTCTGTTCTTAATTCTAAGCAGCTCAAATTGAAGAAAAAACAAAATAGAAACAATCAAAGTATTGCAAAACATCGCACCCCACATTTCATTTAAGAAATAAAACATTTTTTCTGTGCCTTCATAGCGCTATGAAAACCTCGAGAATTTCCCAAACGTGTACCGAGGTTTTCATAGCATGTTTTATTTCTTTTAAAAAATATTTATTCCATTTTTAGGACTCTGAGAAAGAGAATTACAACCGCATTGTTATTTGTGTTTATTTCATGATCATTTTACAAAATCTCCTCAGTTACGAGGACTAGCTAATCTGTCATTTCTATGCTTCATTAGCCTATGAAAACACACCTCTCGGCCAATAGAAACCACTGTACTATCTTAAATATTTTATAAAATAAATATGAAACATTGTTAGTTTTCTTGTGTTTTTTATTGTGTTGAAGTTAATTTATGAATTTTGGTTAAGTCTACGTTAAACATTTTTATTGATAATCAGAGATATTTGGGACTCGTTATTCGTATAAAGTTATTATTATAAAAGCATGGCTGCATGCATTTATTTTCCAATACGGCCACCCCTCAAAGAAAGGGTTATTGGCTGGATTTATAACAGCCAAGCCAAGCCAGTCCAAGCGATAAATATGGCAGCCTAAAATTATAAGCCTAATGGTTTCTTTTGGCTGCCCTAGGCCTGTTCCGATTTACTTGTGGCTGGGTTGTTTTGTGGCTATATTATGTGAATTTTAAATCTGTAACAAATATGACATAATGTTGTTTTTTCTTTAAATATTTGCAGATTTGTAATTCCCAGCCACAAAATTTCAGTATTAATGTTGACCTTTCTAGTTCTATAACTCTAATGTATAATTTTAAAAAACGTGTAATACTGATAATAAAGTTCCAATAAATAAGACTCGCTAATGAGCATCCTTTGTTCACTGTTACAAACCAACGTCCGTGATAGGTCAAAATCGATCACGTGATTTGGACGTCTATATCGATATAACGCCACGACAACTTTAACCCGGATTTTATTGTTTAACCCATGGCTTGCAAAAATGACTGAGTCTTCACTATAAATTCAAATCTCTGAATGTATAAATCAAGATAATTTTTAAGCTTTTACTCTAGCAAAAGTATTGTCATTTATTAGAGTATATAATTTGGCGGGCTTTTTGACGTGAATCCTGACAATTCACTGCCTTTAAAATAAATTTGAAGTTTGGGTTTCTTGTGTAGAACTTTGTGACGACGTTTTTGTTAATTCGGTTTTTCAGTTTAATGTTTCAACGTATGGAATTCCATCCTTTGTAAAATTTACTGAATACTGGATTCACATTTATTGCTTTGTTTTATCGTTCAGTGAACCTAAAAGCAAGATGATGTTTTTTAAATAATCGAATATGACACTACAAAAGTCCATAATCAGCCTTCTCAAAATGAGCCGGTTGCCTGCTCAATGAGCCGCCTCCTCTGGGAATTTGACCGTCTCCTTGCCTTAAAAAAAATGTATTATTTTTACTAACAACAAGGAGAAAAGAAAAAAGAAAGCTGCCTCCAACTTTAATATAACCAGCTCCTCAGAAACATTTTGAGAAGGCTGCATAATATCTGCCACCAAATTATCAAAATAGGTCTTCAAAGACAAAATATAGCCCCTCCAAGGCAAAAAAAAAGTGTTTTCCGAATCGATACAAGAAGATATAAAAAGCTATCGTTAACAGCTTCATTTCTCCAAAACATCATAAAAGCAAGTGCATTTAGTATGACGCAGGTTGATGAACTAAATTCAGTGAATAAAGGAAGTTCCATCACGATGTAGGTTGTTTGCCATTATACAGAATAGAAGCAATGACAAAATCATAAATTTTTGTAGACTCGTTATCTGGTTGTTTTGCTACCCCTCGCTGTTGGTGTCCACTGTTTTTATGCTAGCCGGGACATTAAAGCTGTCTGAAGGACTTAGGCGTTAAAGTTGTCTGATAAGTGCGTTTTCTAGACAAACTTAAATACAGACGATAGAGTCGACGGACATTAAATACGTCTGTCGTATTTTTCGTTTTTATACTCAGTAGACGTTAAGTCTATTGGAATTTAAACTAACATTTTATTTTATTCGTTTTACCTTAAAAGAAGAGGAATTATACTAGCATTACCTGTGTGAATATTTCCTTCACCTTGTTTTAGTTCCTGGATATAGACAACAACGAAAGCATTTCAAATGTCAAACTTGCACAGGGTGTGTAAGGGGGATCCTAATCCTGTATCAAGGTCCGTTTTCACATGAATCCCAAATACCACACTGTTTCGGTAACCCCTTTCCCAAAACCGTTTGGCCTGATGGACGAAAATAGTTTCATCTCTTCTCTTGTTTTTCCTAATGTTGTAAAGTATAGCTTGTTACTCTAGGCATACTAACTCCATTACAAAGGTAAGTAACAAACGAAAGATTTGCTATCAGCGGTAAAGGTATTTATATGCAGAGATGGCATGATTACTTGGCATATCTGGCGGTTGAACTATCCTATGCCCAAGCAATATTGACGTTTATTTGTTGTATTGAAGAATAACGTGCAATTGGCATGTATACTTGAAACAAAGTACTCGAGTGATTTCTGATCATCTTTCAATTACTCGACAGTTTCAATTAGGTAACTATTAACAACACAAATCAGGCACAGTTGGTTTATTCTGCGGTTAAAATGCTCCCTCGATCTTAGTAGTAATTTTCTCAATTACCGACAATCAGACACCAAATTCTCGCATCAGCTTAATCCTGGTTTCCATGGAGTTGTCAGTTCCCGATTCCCGTTAAGTTATTTGGTGTTTTCCCAAAATCTGCAGAGTATTTTGGTCAAATCCCGAACCGAACCCCAAAATATCCTTCTACTCCATGTTTACATTCCTTTAAACTTAGCGATCAAATTCTTGGCATTGTTCTTCAATCTTTGGGACATAAGACTTGTAAAAATATCATTTTCATACACCAAAAACAGACTAACTAAACCAAAGGAATTTCTCCATGGCAAATGACTACCAGAAGGACTTGGTACTACAGTTCTAATCTTTATGGATCTTCTAGAGAAGCAATGATAAAATGTAATGATTCTCGGTATCTGACTCCCACCTGGCAAAACATTTTAAGACTGATATTCTTACCATATTTAAACGTTCTAATTCATCATTTCAAAAGATGGAATACTGTAAGGATACAACTGAAGTGTTAAACCTTAGTTACAATAATTGCTTTGAGTTCTTATAATCATAAATTGGCAATAATGAAACATCAATTTAATCACAGGCCTTCTATTCCGTACCTGCTTCCCAATGAAAGTAAGATTTCCTCCGAGAGCAGAAACAGTCTGGAATCCTGTAACACTTGAAGTGGCCTGGCCTACAATGGGTTTTATTTGGTGAATGGAAAACAATTAGTTATTCAACTATCATTCGTTGGTCTTCCATTCTTCACCTTAACCTAGGCTGCCATGTCTCATATTTGAATCTAAGCTATACATCAATTTATTGCACACTCATCATGGCTGGCACTATCCATTACATGATACTCCTGTCATAATCAGCATTCACTTTGTCACAACTATGACTGTAATCTTCACCAACATAATCACCAACATCATTTATAATTATCAATATCATAATTCTTATTATCATAATTATCATTAAAATAATGATAATTACATTATCATAATCTCATTATCATAATCATCACTAACATTATATATAATCATCAACATAATCACCATTATTATAATTAGTATCATCGTTATCATAATCTCATTATCCTAATCATTTTTTGTTTTCTTGTCACCATTAGATCCTGACCATCATAATCACTGACTTTATCATCATCATTATGGTTAAATGAACATCACCAATTGATACTAATTACTACCTTTCTACTTTAAAATGAAAACTAATTGCAAGGCATATACCTTTAGTCTTAGCAAACCCATCATCAAGGTCCAAATCCCAGGTAAGCCGCTGGTCAGAGCCTTCCCTACCAAAAACCAATAGTTAAGATTACAGAATATGATTAAAACTTTCATTTTCTGTTTTTCGGTGTTTTCGATTTCTGAATTTTATCATAAAAGAGCTATTATGTAAAGCAGTTACTGTCAAAAGTGATAGTAATTCCTATTCAATTGTTGAAATACAAACTAATACGTCCGAGAAACATATTGCAATTGCTCAGTTACACATGTATACAATTGAGTTACATAAATTGATGAACGAGAACAATAATGTAGAAACGAGTTTCAAATCACATGACTTGTTTAATCGTTTTGTCTTTCTCTCTTTTCCTTCATATTCTCCTAACGAGAATATGAAGCAAAAGGTTTAATGTTTCTTTTATCTTTCACGGTCCAAATGTATTTACTTTCTTGTCAAAGTTTTCACGGTAGGGTGCGTTGTGCAAAGTGTGAGGATTTTATCCGCGATCACAAACGTAAATAATTATAATTTTTATAGCAAAAGCACTTTAAGATTTCAAGAAAATTTTTGGATTGGAAACAAAAACAGTTAAAGATTTTTAAAAAAAATTGTCAAATTTAAAACTTCAAATAACGTGACCACCGGAACTGCATGCAACATTAGATGCAAACCTGATCACAAAAAGGGACATGATCAAAAAACAAATCCTCTAAATAAATCATTATTTAAAAACACTTAACACTGACAGCTCAGAAGAATAACTGTATTTACCATTTTAAAAATTGCATAATCATGCATTGGAGATAATCATATCATACTATTTCATTAAAGAAAAGAAAGCAAATTTGTTAAGCAAAAAATCTAGAACCTTTGACACGTTAATAAAGTTATTATTATAATTATTATTATTATCAAATATTTCCTCAAGACCCAGACTCTTAGGGCCAGGGGGGTCAATAGGAAATACTGTAAGTACTGTCTTACAGTTTTTTCCCCTCACACCCCTCAGGCAGGGAACTACTATGCACAGGTAGATAATCATTTCACACTAACCCTGGATTTTGATTACATTATAGAATTTGAAAGTGCACAACCACACAATTACAATACATTTATGAACATTGAACACACAATATCAGACAACTGGTGTATCATTACAGTAAATAATTAAAGTTTACCTGTACTTGACAATACCTCCTCCCCAAACTCGATAGCCATCATCCCTGATGTGATTATACACAGAGTATATCACTATTAACATTGACATGTATTCTATTACTATGGTACTTATCAAAAAAGATTAATTTAAGTAAAAACATCGTAAACACTAAAATCGATTCACTTGATACAGAAAACTTATTATAATCCTTTCCCTCCCAGGAAGTTTTTTTGTATCAAAATAACCAATTAGCTTTCTCTAATCCAAATTAGGCAATGCCATGGAAACATCCCACGTTGTGTAGAGCCCAGGGATTGTGTTTTTAGTTTATGAGGCAATCGCGTCGTTGAAGTGTCTTGTCGCTGCTGTAGCCGCCGTAAAAGTGGATTATTGCTAATTTTCGAGACTTTTTTGCCTCTCTTCATTACTGGATAGCATCATGAAGCTTGAAGGTAGCATTTGAGCTTACTTGCTGAAAGAAACCAGCGAGGTGTCACACTTTTTAGTGGTTTTTACGGCATATTTCCACTCGGTGGGTTTCCACAGGCGCCAAAAGAAGTTGGCTTTGGAGCTCGAAGAGACGCAAATTCACTGAGCTGCCAGTGCATTTCTTGGAAGTTTTAACAACTGAATAACACTTCAAGCAAAAAATTTTGGCAGAACTCCGTGAAGGCTTTACACTTTCGAAGGAAACGCTGTCTGTCCTTGTCAAAATTTTCGGGCTTCCCAGAATGCATTTGGGTCGTGCAAATGGCGGGAAACACGTTGGGGCAAGATTGGCACAACGAAAAGGCTGTAGCTTGATCCATGAACTAATAAAATGCTAAACGAGTTCACTATATCTCAGTACTAGGTCTAAATTTCGTTGTGAAAGCTGTTTCGTTTGCTGGCAATGAAAATTTCATCAAAAAAT
>JAOBRB020043915.1:0-25172 GCA_027575285.2 Zoanthus pulchellus | reverse complement strand
ATCTCTAGTCCTCTTCCTTATCCACTTGACCACACAAGCAATCGTTGCAATCCACACTAAAAATTTCTCAGTCTTATTACTTATAGGTCCCAGTCTCACCACTACAATGACTATAACTTAGTCACTAAAAATAAACTAGTTGGAAAATAATTAATTAGTTAAAAAAAATTTAACTGAGACAAAAAATTATCTACAACATATATCTTATTGCTGAGAAAATATAATTTTCGGGAGATCAAATTTAATAACAGTTCTAAGCTCTTGGCATTAAAGTTAGATGATATAAATTATTTAAATAAATTTATTTCTAAAATTAATTAGCTACTTACAGATATAACAATATGGTTTAAAAAAAACCTCTATTTAGTTCTCACAAAGGAAAAAAGTGAATGATTCTGAAACAAGTTAAAATATTCATAAAGCTCACCAATCATCGCTGACTTCTGTCACTAACCACTTTTGTAAATCTAAAAGTCCTTTAGGAAGCATTCTGTAAAAAAAAATTAATAAATATATATTTTAATTAATAATTATCATAAATATATAGTGATGGTAATTCCTGAGAAAAGGATTATCAGTATCATTTTTGAAGCCCCTACTATCTGGTAGTCATTAATCATGTTTCAAACCTCTTAATTCTGGGACTCTGGTTTTCTCCCCTCTGCAAACTCGACTTTCACATCAAGATCTGAATCACTGACGGATTAAACATTAGCCATAGGCTAAGAAAATTAAATGGGTAACCACTTCAGGCTTGTTGCTAAGTGCCGGCTGAGGGTGAAATTCGCCGGCTGAGAAGTGGGTAATTGCCGGCTGGATTTGGCCGTCCATCACTCAGGAAAGGGCAACAAACCATTCTTTAGCCATTTTTCACCGGCTCAAATGAAACACCAACTGCCGGACAATTTTCTTAGCGATAAACCCTGATATATTGGTCTTTGATCACCAAGGAGTATAATTATATTCATCACCATTCATGAGTCAAAGTTAGACACTTGAACCAAGGGGTCATGACTACATGTGTAAATTCCAGCCTTGCCTGACTAATCACTGACCTTCAAGCCACTGACTACCTTTAGAACTAGCAATGACAACTATAGTGTACATTAATTTTACTAATATGAGACAAAATATATATACAAAATATATATACATATAATTATATTATTTTATATAAAATATATGGACTATCAAAAACTGATTTGATACCTTTCCTTATAGACATCTTGAATTGTGTTTATTGTCTCTCTTTGTTTTTCATCTTTTTGAGTTGCATTATCAGGAGGTATGGCTTTCCTACATAACACAAAACTGGAGGACGGTCTCCATCGTAGGTGTGACTTTGGTAATTTTGGTGGTGATGGATTCAAACTTGGAGTATTTTCTGAGGAGACTCTAGCTATTGCGCTAAAGGGTCGAATGGAATGGCTCTGTCCAGGAACATGATATGTAGTCTTTTGTGCCAATGATGGTGGTCTTTGAACAAAAACTGAATTTAAATAGAACCCATTCAGTATTTAAAATTGTATTAGTAAACTTGAAGAAATAAACAGCAATAGCCCTGGCCACATAATCAGAATTCATAAATTAACTCATAAATATTTTAGGATTATCTGCATCTAGGAGGGAGGTATAGAGTTATTCCCCTTTGCTCAAGATGAAATTCTATAACTTTTCCAAGTAATTTCCAGGTGCGCTCAACTTTTTCATGATTTTGATATGCAAGAGATACAATAAGTTTCAAACACCAAGATACCAAAATGCTTGCACACTGATGTTTCTTAAAGTGACAGAAAACCTAACGATGGATAAATGAGTTTTCTTTTCAGGGAAGAATTTAAAACCTTCAACATTCACATATTAAAACACTGCAGCTCAAATAAAAGACTGGAAATGATTCAGATACAGTAAGCATGGTTGTCTAAACATCTTGTCATCTTTAATTTGACAATAATTTTATATATGTTGTGGTTCAAAAATTTTGTTGGTTTAAATTTTTTTAAACCATTTGATTTTTTTAAACCAGTTTATTTTTAGACCAGTCATTTTTTTTCAAACTGATGAAACCTGGTATAAAAATTAAACCAGTTTGAAAAATTTAAACTAGATAGAAAAATTTAAACTAGTTTAAAAAATTAAAAGTGGTTTGAAAATTTTAATCTAAAGAGCAAATTAAAACCACAACATACAAATTGTACGTAATATAAAAATTGAAGGGTACACAAAAAGATAATTTCTTCAACGCTCGACAGAACCAAAATAAAACCCTATGCCCTAAGGCTGAAAGACGATCTTACCAAATACAATGCACCTGAGCACCTATTAAGCATCTATTACTTGTTAGCAAATAAAAATTAATTTTGCCGCTGATCGTAGATGTTTGGCAAATGAATGTCGTTTCCAACGCGATACCAAGGAAAGTAATCCTTTCATTATACAAGGTTAAAATAAACGGCTTGCCTTTTGACTGGTAGATTCCTTTTGCAATTTCTAATGCTTCTGGTTTTATTTCTGTTGCCCGCATATTTTCGGTCCATATTTTTACTTTTTCATGGTTGTCATGTAACAAACAAAAGAACTTCTGTGCAGAGCTCCTCCATCTTAAATTAACAAAACTTGCCCCAGTACCTCCCCGTTGAGTATACTTTTCTCACATGTGATCTGGAAAAGAAGGCTTGGCGTTGAAACAGTGTGTGATGTTGGTTACATTCAAGACTTGACTTACAATATTTAGACGAACTAAACTAAAACTTTTCAAATGCAGGAAGCAACGGAACAGGGTCGAATGCAAGGGATAAAATGTGTTGTTGTAGGTGACGGGTAAGATGCGATTCAAGTTGTTTGTGTGTGTTGGAAGCAATAGGGTTTCGCAAAATCATGTAATGTTAACCTATTTTTTGTAAGCTTTCTAGAAAAATAGAAACAAAAGCTCATATTGACTTTTTCAAGCCCTTATCAGCAATTATGTAATAAATTGTTCATTTCTTAAAATTTTAAATTTTAAGAAATTGGGCTTTTATAGCATCGGTTAGTTAAATTACATATTTAATCATAATAGTTTTGCGCTGAAATCGTTGCACGTAATGATTTTAACAGTTTTACCAGACATAATAGAATCAATGTCATGTCAAAAACATTTTTAGGTAGCAATTTTCAAACTTACTGGACACGATCATATTTAGTTTGTATCTTAAGAGATGCCGCAACAGACGTAAAGCTAGAACGTGCTCACAGGTGATTCACTTACATGCAGTTTGCCTTGAAGTTTTGCCTTTTAAGGCAGTTTAGACTTCCTCAGGTGTGAATTTGGCATTAATTCACAGTTCTTTATTGATCGTTTCCTTCACTGACGTACTGACATATTAATTCCTTTTCTTTAGTTCTTTCCCTTTTTATATTTGAGACAAAGTATGTGTGTAAAATTATCACTTCATTCATTCACTCGCTAATTTATTTTAATTTAAAAATTTTTGCTTCATTTATTCCGTTCCCTTTTCCATTTTATTGATTTATTTAGAATTTATATGTTTGCCCATTCATTCCTTGCTTTTTATCCATTTCATTTATTAATTCGTTCTTCCATCACTTCATTATCTAATTCAATAAATACCAAATGAATATTAAATATACAAGTCAATCATATTTTAACATTTTTCTACAAGTATTCTTAAAAATATTATTGTTTATCCATAAACTTATTATTCTTTTAAGTACTCTAATTCATTCCTATAAATATCCCCTCTGCAAAGTAAACTAGTCATTCAATGACTAAATTTAGTTTTTTAAATTGAATTGGTTTAAATATATTATTTATTCTTTTTTATATATAAAATAAAATGAGTAAATAGTGATGGCCTTTAGACTGGCACTAGTATTTATTCCTTATTCGTAGCAGTCATTTATTTGGTTGTCCCATTGGCATGATAAAGGTTTTCATGCACCGATCCTTATAGCCAGCTTTTGAATTTCATAATATTTGTTAGCGTCTCATCATTTTAAGGTGGTATGTACGTTGGTTGGTTTAGTTACTGCGACCACTATCTTATAGTTTTGCCTTTAAAATTAATTTTCAAAAGTGATGTTCATTTAGCTATCTTATTATATAGTTCACCTAACTTTCCTGCTTCAGAGCTCAATTAAATGTTGACCTATAGCTCTAACAAATTTTTACCCCATTTATATAATATTTATATTAAGGAGTGAAATACTTCACACTGCAGGAGCTAAAGAAAGGTGTCTGTGAGAAACCATTTTTAATTAAAAGCACATTATTTTGTTTACTATTCTTGAATTGATGCCATGTATTAAATGTAGGTAGTATTTTGCAAAATCTAAGTTACTGTCATATTTGAAATGTTTGCTTTCAGTGTTTATTTCATAGTGCTTAATATTTTATATTGATAAGCTCTGACAAGAAATGTTTTTCTGGCCTTCAGTGCTGTAGGAAAAACCTGCATGTTAATAAGTTATACAACTAATGCTTTCCCTGGAGAGTACATTCCAACAGTGTAAGTAAAATTGCTTATATTTTAATTAACCTATATTAATAGAGCCTAGATCTCAACCAATTAATGAATAAAAAAAAAATAAATAAATAAACACATAATATATATTCCCCAAGGAACAATCAGCAAGTTGAGAACAATGAGAGGTTGAATTTAACTTAATATTAATGTTATAGCAAGGATATTGCAGTTTCAGTTCAGAATTTTTGTCTGTGATTCCTTATATTTGCTTACAATAGATGTTATTTAAATACAGCTCAATATGCTGATTGTTTTATCCATTCTTTCATATTTTAGTAAATAGAAAGCAATTATTACTGTACGGTGGATGTTATAAGTATTAACCAATGTTCATAAATAATAGATAATTTAAAATTAATATTAAATTTGTGTCTTTTTTATTTTAATCACTGCAGGATGGAAGATTGTATTTCTAACAATTTCTAATAATTTTTAAAACAAAGAAAATTTACAACCTAAGCTAAATAATTATCAAATGAATATGAATATCATCTACAATATTACTTTAAGGTTACTGTTCAGTTTAAGCGGTGTTTTTGGTTAATAGAGCATATCTCTGTTAATTCACAATGTAATGCTATAATCCTATAATTTTTATATCACTGAAAAGCTTATTAAATTCTGTAGATTGCTGTTTAATTTTTATTTAGTAATTTCAAATAAATAAAAAGAATGGAAGCCTTGTTTTCTGACCTTTGTGTTATCTTTCGGGAGTTCCAAGTCTGACATGTTGCATTTGATAGCACTGTCTATTATATTTTCTTATTTGACACTAATTGAAGTCCAAAAATGTGTCGGCATTTTTTGAAAGGCCGCTTTGTTTTTATTTTACAACCAAAAACGAAAGCAATGAAGTTTTATTGCAATAACTTTAAAAGTTTTTAAAATTTTAAAGAAAGCTGACACATTTTTGAACTTCAATTATTTAGCTGTAAAACTGCCAAATTTCAGGTTAATTGGCAAAAAACTCCCCACGTTGGAACCTCGAGTATTTCATAGATTTGACATATAAATAGTTTTGAGAAAAAAGGTTTTAAAAGTATTGGCGATCTCCCAAGCCCACCACATGATATGTTTATTTTTCTCTGCCCACAAGAACATTGTGCCAATCAAAATCACTTCCGGTAGTAATATCTCCCACAAAGTGCGAAACTGAACAAATCGACAGAGGTGATTTTTATAATCTGGCAGAACTGATGCCAAAGGGCATTGTCAAAACAGTGGAACGTGACAAGCCAATTTAATTCCTTCAAAATGTTCTATATCAAAATCTCGTTCTTTGAATGAGATATTGCAATTTTTTTTGCACTTAATTAAAGGTTTACTATTAAATTATTTATCCAAATGGCTAATAATCTTATTTTGGTCATTTTCATTGGTTTCAAACTGAACTGTAACCTTAATTTATGACAAAAGATTCCCATTTTAAGTATTAAATAAGGTTCCAACTTACAGTTTTAATTAATTACTGTACGTTTGTAGTAAAAGCAGACCTGTCAAGTTTTGAGAATAAAATTGCGTGAAAGATTTCATTGGATATAGTGTTACTGCAAGGTGCCACCATGGTTGGTGCCGAGGTGAAAATTTTGAAAATGTGCTAAAGTAAAGAGAGTTGGGAGAGATTTTGTTTGTGAAAGATGTAAGAAACAAGCTAATTGATTAGTGGGACTGGTGGAGGAGTTGTGTGAAGAGGTGGAAACAGTGAAAAGTTTCTGTTATTTAGAGGATAGAGTGAGTTCAAGTGGTGGTTGTGACAGCAAGGGAGAGAATTGGATTGGTGAATTTCAAGGAATGTGGAGAGTTGCTTAACTCAAAAAGGATCTTGCATAGGATGAAAGGAATGATTTATCAGAATTGTGTAAAATCAGCGATGTTATGAGGCTTGGTGTTTGTTGGAAACTGAGATGGAAATTTTGAGAAGGACCGAGAGAGCAATGTGTGAAAGAGGAAGTGAGGACGACCAAGGTTGACATGGAAAATGCAAGTGGAGAAGGGGAGCAAGAGTGCTGGTTTGAAGAAGGAGGATGCAATGAATTAAGCGATCTGGAGAGTGGGAGTTGGAGAGAATTTTGCTGCCAGAGTGGGGTAAATCTGCCCACTCCCTTTTACAGAGATAAACCCAAATCAAAATTGGATTGATTAACTGATTGATTGATGGATTGTATAAATTATTTTATTTTTATAATTTGCTTTTTCAAACAGGTTTGATAACTATTCAGCTAATGTTATGGTTGATGGTCAGCCCATTAATTTGGGTCTCTGGGATACAGCAGGTTAGGAAATAAAATAACTGTTGAAAAATAATATTTTGCTTCTAATTAAAAACAACCTGGCATCAATTATTAACACAAAGGGATAGAGAGGTACATTGTTGGGAAGGTATATGTGATATTTTTGGGGAGACATTTTGTTACAGTAGGTACATCATTGTTCTAGCCAGCTTTAAAAAACGACGGGGTGCCCTAATTTGCATATTATTAATATACCTGATATTGGGGTTTTTATCTCAAATCTTCATTAAGACAATGTACAGGATCACAAAAAACAACAGGGTGCTGGAGAAAAATGACAGGGCGTACAGAAAAACGACAGGGCATTGCACCCTGTTGTTTTGGCCTCGCTAGAACACTGTACATGTACCTTAAAATCTTTATAGTTCTGAACTACAGTACATTAATTTTATTCGTGTTTGAACTATAAGTATAAAAAGATTATGTGTTTAATAGGCTTTTGGGGCTGCAAGTTGCAGTTAAAAAGCAAGGCAAACTTACAAATGTAGCCTTAAAACATTGTCACTGTAAGAACAATCTGGTAAAACTGTGTGCTGTTAGTATTCCTTTTTTGCTTGGTAAATCTTTTGGAAGTACACCATTTCACATTTATAATTATATTATAACACACAACAATCATTGAAAAGCTCTTTCATTTTGCCAATCTGCTATGTGGTCATCAAGAAATGGATAAATTCTTAACATGGCAAAAGAGAAACGTAGCACCTTACAACGTACTGTCAGTTATTCTTTTAACAAAATAATTAATGTAACATAATTTTATTTGTACTTTTTACTTGCTTGGTACATGCCCACCTAAAAAGCATTGCTTCTCTAGCCCACATTCATCTCCATAAAAACCTTTTTTAATTATCATCATTATTATTAATTAATATACAGTAGGCTGCAGTCTTCCTCTTTGTTTATTATTTTTAAATGCCAGAAGTTCTCTTGAAACTATACTGTGTAATAAGCAATTGCACTTGTAAACTTACTGTTTGATAACATGAACAACAGTTAAAGATATTGATTGTTTCCACCCATCTTGGATTGTTGGGGGAACAGCTGATAAATTGGAAACTGCTGTGCTTTGCCATATGGTTTCCTTTATGTAACATTGTGTTCTCCCACCCATGATTGTGTTTAATACTACATAAGGCAACCTCTTATTATCATTAATCTGTGTAACCATAACTAAGACTGCCTTACAATATTTTTTACAGGACAAGAAGACTATGATAGATTAAGACCGTTATCTTATCCACAGACGGTAAGGAGTCTACACAATGCTCAAAAGAACATAAATCATTTTACCCTTGAATTTCCATAACACAACAAATAACACAAAAAATATATATGGTAGGATGCACAAGCGGATCCAAAGCACATAATTTTTATGAATAAAAAATTGTACAAAGTAAAGAGGGAGTTCTTTTTCTTACCAGGAAAAAGTTGATTATCAGCACCCATTTAAAGAATTCTTGGTTTCTTTTTATGCTCACTAACAAGGCTTGACTTTAACGTTGTGCCAGCTGGCTTCTAAATTTTTAAATTTGTTAATGCCACCACCTAATAATAACTTGAAATTGTGGCGTCCAGACTGGCAACCATGAGTGAAAAGTTGGTTACCAGCCAACCAACCCCACAGGTGGCAACATCGAGCCTTGACTAAAGAGTTATTCCTTTTGACGTCCTTTGCAGCTCATCACTTCTCTTCCCATCTTTAAGACACTTTTCATCTTCAGAGCCAGCTTGAGAGCCACACTTGGCTACAATCTGCCAGCCTTCCATACAGTACTTTTATCGGCAATTTTTATCAGTTTCTGTTGCTTTTGATACCTTGCCTGCCTTGTTGGGAAAGTTTCTTGATTCGACCCTGTTTCGTTGCTTCCTGCATTTGAAAAGTTTTAGTTAAGTTCAAATTGTTTCTGGTGTGTACAACCTCTTCATCTAGCTTATTCCTTTGCTCATTTTTGCTTTCCTTTATCTTGTAAAAGACTTTATCAACGGCAGCTGAGTTGCCTCCTCCATCACCTAAAGACTTTTAGACTATAGCTGTTTGAGCTGGATTGGAACAGACAAACCTTTGCTCTGTTTTTGCTTCTTAGACATCACAGGAATACAAGAACATAAACTGGTCAGAAAAATGAATAAACTGTATGGAACCTGTGAGCTTGAATGGTACTCTTGAAAGAGACATTGGAAAGTGTAAATACTAATTACTAACCAATCAGAGCATATATGTAAAACAGAATGTACAGTTATGAGTGTGGCAGGTGTGAAACAAAACAACTGCAACTAATACCAGGGGAAAATATATACATAAAAGTAGCAGTAATGTTGTGTGTTGATAATTAGGTGATTCTATTTTTTATTGTTAAAACACCTATAAGAATATAGGGAGGGGGGGGCAATTTATAGGGATATTATCTCAAGCGTGGCTCTACAGTAGTACCTTTTGTTAATCAGCGGCCTCTCCTTCTCAATGTGAATCAGCAGGGAATGAGTTCTGAGCCAGTATGGTGGGTTAGTGTGGGAGTTTGTTTATCTCAGTGTTATTGTACTATGATTTTCGGATTTTGAACAACTAACTTAGTGTCAGAAGTCTGATCTAGAAAGGTAAGTGTGATTTTAACAATTTTCTTGATATGTTTGCTGGAAATGTTATGAAGAAAATTGTGAAAATTTCAAGAACTATGAGCTTTGAACTTCAGCTTGAAATCTCAGTGT
This sequence comes from Zoanthus pulchellus, assembly GCA_027575285.2. NCBI lineage: Eukaryota > Metazoa > Cnidaria > Anthozoa > Zoantharia > Zoanthidae > Zoanthus > Zoanthus pulchellus. The sequence continues at coordinate 15,646 of JAOBRB020043915.1, read as the reverse complement.
TGTGATAGCCAATGCCTATTAAAGTTTTACAAGTTATGCACAACACAATCAAACCTCAGATTCCATAATTTGAGCTTCGAGTTTCAGATTGAAATCTTAGTGTTGTGATCACCAATGCCTGATAAAGTTTTACAAGTTATACACAACACAATCAAACCTCAGATCCATTAGCCAACAACATGAAACCATAGGTTATATGCACTGATTTTGCTAGAAACTCGTTAATGTCAGACAGATTTTGAAAGTTAAACCATACCCCTCGTGAATCAGTACAGAACTGGGAATAAAAGTGCAATAAGTGGCAATTTCTGTGATGATGCTGTGACAAAAGTTTTTGGACTACCTATTTGGACTCCTTGGAACTTATTTGATAGTGGACAACTCTCTCAAGACCATACCAGATGTGTTGGCTAAAGCAAAAGCATTAGAAGTGGCAACCAAGCTCATCAGAAGCTTGGCCAAAGAATTGGAAGAACAGGTTAACTGGACAACCCATCTGTAGCAGCCTCAGCTTGATCCAAAACCACACCACCGCTGTGGTGGCCCCAGGGGGTGTACCCATTTTGCCCAGTTGTGCACTGAAACCTAGCCTACTGTTGCACTCAGTATGAACGCAAACAAAGCAGTAGACTGAGGCACTCACTGGATCAATAATTTCCCAAATAATGAAGTAAATTACATGTATACAGTACTTACAGGGCCCATCCAACAGGCCCATCATAAATGAGATGAACACTTACTTCACACGACTGAAGTTGAAGAGATTGGCCCCTATGAACAGTGCTATTCCTAATGAACCTTATGTATCCAGGTCAATGCTTTCAGCTTCAAGGAAGTGATACTACTTTGTTAATCTTGATATGCTAACCACAGGTTCGAGCTTGTACAGCTGAAACTTGCTGTACAATCTTTGACAAAACATTTGCAGAACTGTTACCACTGTAAATGCCAATTGAAGTACTCCCCATACCTACTGTACCCATATGCCAAATCCATCAAATCACCTGGCCAGGTTGAGTTAATGTGTAATAGACCTAACAGGTGTGATGTACTAGTCTTCCAGCTATTGCCAGAAGGTCTGTTGTAACAAAAGCTTACTTAGAACTGTACTCTTCGATCATGATAGCATTTAAGACTGGGCCTGATCACCATACGTCAGTACAACATTTTCTCACTACCTTCATTGACAGTGAATGATCGCTAGATGAGTTATCAGGCTACAGGCAACGGTACCCTAACTCAGTGTCAAATTCCGCTTTCCAAATATCTAACACTATAGTTAGTACTGTTCAACCATGTTCAGAAAATCCACACCAACAGCCCTGCAGAATGCACCCCATCATTAAAGCCATCCAAGCCAATCTGTATTCTGGCCTGCTATCTGCAATCTGCTATCTGCAAGAACATTTCAAATGACTTTTGTTTGAATGGATGAAGTTAAAGGCCTATAAAAACTTTTTTATTTCAATTTTTATTTGTGTGTTGAAATTGCCTGTAATGTATTTTTGTCTGTTTTTGTAATGCAACTTGTATATATTGTTAAAATACAGTAGTTGGAAAAGCATTTATGTAACACTAGATTGTTCATATGAAAAACATACAGCTGGTAGCCAAAGAGGAACCAAGGAGCAAATTCAAAGACTCTGAAATCATCTTTGAGGGGTGGCCAATTTGCTGTTTTCACAACAATTTCCAATGTCTAAAGCTTGCAGAACCAAATTAAAAAGTTTAATGCAATTACAGCTATTTTCACTTGCCCTAACGGCGCGTCGGATTTTAATTGTTTTTGACACCTTTCGTCTGGCAAGTTGATGAGCTGTCAACATAGCGTTTGGCGCTCGTCTGAAAGTTGTTTTTTTAAACCATTTGAAAAACGTTTTTGAAGCACGTGAACGATGTTTTTACGCGGGTAGAGACAAAGATTAGAGCTTGAAAAGATGAGGTTTCAGGTTAAGGTTGAGTACGCAAGGGACCGTTTTGTAAAATTTTTTATTGAACCAAAATTACTCAACTTCGAGTTCATTTTTTAACGAGAATGATGGCGCAAACACATTGTTGACGTGCTTCAATAGCGTTTTTCAAATTGTTAAAATCAACGTTCAGACGAGTTCAAACCAATCGATGAGAGCCGGCAAACACTACGTTGACAGCTCATCAACATGCCAGACTAAAGGTGTCAAAAACAATTAAAATTCGGCGCGCGGCGAGGGCAACTGAAAATAGCAGTAGTGTAGTTTTATCATTATATCAGGAACAAGCCAGGAGATTTCATGGAAATGATCATTTCTGATTACATGTCATTTCTGTGCTAGTAAGATGACAGAACCCAAAAATGGTTACTGATGGTGATATGTGTTAAAACTTTAAGTTTGATCAAAAGAAGAGTGCGTAGAGTTGAGATAGCTATTTAGATATATGGAATAACTAATTATTTTATTCGATAAGTTAAAAATATCTAAATACCTAATGTTTGCTGACTAAAATGTTCTTTTTATTAGTCTCATTTGTCAAATAATGGCTCTCATGATCAAAATTTAATGAAACAAAGAGTTGTTTCGAACAGTTTCCCATCAAAATGATGCGTGGAACTGAAAACTGGTTTCCCTATGCAAATTTCTGAAATCTACCGGCTTAGACAGGGTGCTGCTGTACTTATATTGTGTGGCTATACATATATTGATATATATATACCTTACAAACACGTGCCTTGATTATCATCATCTAATTCCATGAATAAGTCTGTTTTGAAAGTTTTTATACAGTACTGTACAGAGGTTCTCCATTCTCTCACAATATTCCATGTCATGTGTCTCAGTTAGTAGTAATCCTTTAATATTCCCTGGCCTTTTAGTTCATAGATCTTTTTATTTGTGTGAATGAGAATGTAGCAATCTCCAAAAGCTTCCTCTCCTCTTCAGACATTCTTCAATCAGGAGCATTATTTACACTACTTGTAGCCACTCTATTTTTCCCAGTTGTCACACCTTTCCACCAAAATTCTCACTTAAGGATCTAATCTTAAAATCGTGTTTAAAGTTCTCACCCTCTGTTTTTAAGGTAAAATTCCAGCGTGTTCCATGTTGTTTTTAACAAAATGGCCCAGTTGAATTGACTTAGCTCGCCGAGAATAAATTTCTTCCGGCCCAAAATGATATAATTAACTAGTCGAAAGAGTAAATAGAAAACTCGTTTTTAGAATACTTTCTTCATGGTAAAAATATGCATGGGTTGCTAATAATTCAAGATGTACAGTGATCATTACAAATAAATTTTGTTAGCTGCATTGTATTATTTATAAAAAATGTTTGTATCAGTAAAACAGTTTTTGAACTACTTGAACATATTTTAACAACTGGGAACTCTGAATTTAAAAGCATTCTTTGGCGCTGATTATTTTGTGATCTTAAGCAACTTTATTTCACAAAATAATTTGGTTTTGTTGTAACACATATTGCACCCAAAATTATGAGATGGTTTTATAGACCCTTTTCACGTAAACGTGACATTGATGAATATTCCGGTTTTCAAAAAACAAATTGCATCACCACACTTGTCACACCAATAATAGAAAAACTGCAAAGTTTCGATGAGATTGCTCACAGTTTGGTGGAGATATGAACATTTCAAGCTAAATATTTTAAAGTTATTTCTGAAGGAAAATGTATGACTTTAGCATTATAACGGGGCTGGTAGTGCATCTGATGCATTACTAGCCTCGTTATCATGCAAACCCCATACATTTTCTTTACAAAATATTGCCGGAATATTCAACTGGAAATGTTCATAAATCCACCAAGCTATGAAGAATCTCAACGAAACTTTGCATTTTTACTATTAATGATGTGACAAATGTAGTGATGCAGTTTGTTTTTTGAAAACCGGAATATTTATCAATGTCACGTTTACATGACAAGGGTCTATTAGGAGGCGGGGATTGCTGGGCATGGTTCACACCATTCCTCCCAAGATCAACCAAATTTTCCACCTAAGCCAACTCAGTTTTCTATCTTTCTGGATCAGGGTAGGTATACTGTAAATGATTACCAGTACTGCTGGGAGCTACAGCCATCCCATAGTGAATTAGTGTCCTGTCAAGGTGGAGATTAGCGTGGGATTCATTGCAGGGTCGTAACGAGGGATATTTTTTCGTGACTGATCCCATATTTTTCCCCGAAATGTTGATCTCGGATCCCAAAAACAATGATAATTTTGATCTCTGATCCCGTGTACCATGAAAAATACTGCTGATCTCAATCCCACGGGTGGTGATCCCAGATCCCGGGGCTGTGATCCCTGATCCCGGACCTTTTTAGGCATTTGATCCCTGATCCCATATTCCTTGTTACGACCATGTCATTGACTACTTGGATTGCAAAGTTAGCTTTTTCAACTTTTGTTTAGATTATGGTTCTAGTATTTTCTCGCTGCCGACAAAGAGCTATATATTAGATCTGTAGTTTAACTAATTACTGTATACTTTAAAGTAACGTTTGTAATTGCATTGCAGGATGTCTTTCTCATTTGCTTTTCTGTTATTAGTCCACCATCATATGAAAATGTGAGAGCCAAAGTAAGTCACTTAACGTTCACTTTTGTAGGGATACATATCAGTTGAAGAATTCTTTTTAGATTTGATAGACCTTGCCATGGTTTTTATTGAGCAATAACTAAAAATAGTTAAGGTGGGCAAATTGGCTGTAGATAGAAATGTAATGTTTGTAAAATAATTAATATCAAGTTTGATTAAATTTAGGCAAACATTATTTACTATTATTTTATAGCAAGTTTCAAAGTTCATTTGTTCCAGAATCTGACTGGTTAAAACTATGTCACGTGAAAGGCAAGAAATCCGACTGTTACCAGTTTGAGCAGGGGTTAATCCATTAACGGAAGTCGTGAATGTTACGTCACACGTTGAGTATTAAGTGCAAATTAAAAGTTTGTCTCTTTGAGTTCTGGCTACGTTTTTGTTGCGAATTTTAACATTTCGTCTCTTTTGAACCTTGCTATATAATAAAACACTTATTGACTGATCTTCTTGGGAAACATAGTGTTTCCCTCGTTACCAGTCAAAAAGCCTTAATTAATTTATTGTAACAAGACAGTTTCCAAACAATTCAAGTTACTGAGAAATGACTTTGTAGATGAAATTCAGATTGAGACTGTATGCTTTCTACCTAGTACAGCTATATACAGGCCTCTAATTTTGGCATTAAAGTTGTTTTTCTAAAGCTTAAACATTTTAGTTCACATTTAACATAAAAATTATATGATTCAGGTTTCCATATACCAGCCATTGTATCTACAGCACTTACACTAGAGTGGTATTGAAAACGTTGGTCGTCACAAGATATGAATTATTATTTTAGTATCAGTTTTCAGTGTTGATATATTATGTGGTTTGCATGGGTCTTGAAAAATCTTGAATCATTTTTTTTACACAGCAACATATCCCATCCCACGTTTTATGCAAATAATAATTATTATACTGCGTTTTCTAAATTTACATTCCTTTAGTGGTTTCCAGAGGTGAACCATCACTGCCCTGGTGTACCTATTATTCTTGTTGGTACCAAAATCGACTTGCGAGAAGACAAAGACGCCATGGAAAAACTCAAAGAGAAAAAACTTAGTGCTGTGACACCACAACAAGGACAGGCGATGGCTAAAGAAATCCGGGCTATGCAGTACTTGGAATGCTCTGCTCTATCCCAGCGAGGTTTGAAAAAGGTGTTTGACGAAGCTATAAGATCTGTTTTATGCCCAACAAAACCACCAAAGAAAAAGAAAACCTGCAAAATATTATAGTTCATCGTTTGTTAAAATTAATAAGAATTAAACATCCCTATTGTTAGATTAGTCCAAGTTTTCGAGGATCTACTCACCTACCCTCCCTTGTGTCAAGGTTTTGGTCACTGATGGAGTACAGTTTATCTTTGACAATAAGAGAAAGGTTACTGAGTAGTTTTCCAGAAGCTGGAATTGAAGGGTCTTGTGCAGAAACAACGTAAGTGACTTTTGATGAACTTCTTAACTCTCCGTAGACTATCCCTGTTATTTCTTCATAAATTTGGGAGAATTTAGCATTTCATACAAACTCACTTATGATGTTTTTTTACTAGGCCTTTGATCCATAGTATACAGAATGGTTTACCAAACTTTAAAATATAATATGACAATTAATCAATTACTGAGAATGCTCAAAACAGATAAAATTCAAAATAGCTTATCCTTTAAAGGCCCGTGTAAACGGATCAAACATGTTGGTCAAACATTGTTGGGTGGTGTTGGACGGTGTTTGATCAGTGTTTGATGGTCGAGTGTTCAAACGAATCCAACACACCTCGGTACCAGGCTCATGAATTTTATTTAATAAGATTACGTATTTTTGATCACGCGAGCGTAAATGTTGGACGATGTTTGAGGAAAAGTTTAAACAAAGTCAAACTTCATCCAACATCGTCCAACACCATGCATCCAACACTATCCAACATGTTTGATTGTGCTGTTCAAACGGGTCAAACATGTTGCGTCCAACAATGTTTGATGGTGTTTGACCAACATGTTTGATCCGTTTAAACGGGCCTTTACGTTGTATTGTCCTTCGCAGCCGTTTTCTTTCACGCTTTGCGTGACGACTCAGGTCATAGCTATGAGGGAGAGTAGCTAGAAATCTAATAGAAGCTCTTAGGAAGGAAAATTACCCCCATTCTGAATATGTCGCAGGTTTGGCAAGGAAACGGCTCTTCTGCGAATTTTGAGTCAAAATCAGTTTTTAAACGTAATAGATAGTTACTACAGAATAACCTGGTGCTTTGTTTTAGTCTAAAAAAGATCTCTCACTAGAATCGTGTATACATACAGTATATGATAATTTGTATTTAATACGTATTATTTCTTTACATTTGGCATGATGTTAATGTTTTAATAAAATTATTTAGTCTTGAACTCACCGGAAGAAAATCTGCTAAAATTTGATTTTATAATATGGAAAAAATGTTACATGAAGTTGCTGAGTCTCTAAATGCATACCCTCCAACATTCCATTTTTAAACTTCGTATTTGTCTTTCAATTTTTATTTAACGGTTGTGAGTTTTCTGGTTGGGGGCAAACAAATAAGATTATTTTATAATGATAAAAACTGAAAGAAAGACTGTTTAGAACTCAGCTTCCAAGACCCAAGATTATGTTCGTCTTGAAGCAGTGACTTTCCTTTGAATAATTATGAAAAAAGATTTATAGGCTTCAAGAACTGTTTAACAAACTAAAACATTCATGACTTTTGTTCTCAAACGCGGTTTTAAGAAATAAAGCATAAAGACAGAATAAGCAATAACAAGATTAGCGAAAAGTGTAGGTTTTTCCAGAATGTGGTTGTACATGATTTTTGAGTGTTGTCTGGCATTACGTCTCTGTTATATAGGTTTTATAGTCATTGTTGCTATTAGCCCGAGGATTGAGATAAGTGAAAGTAACTTGAACGTATAAAATTTGCAATATGATCTGATTTATGTGACAGCACGTCTGGAAATCCATTTCTATCTCAGATCAGATTAAACTCAGATTTTACTTATTCATTCTCATCCCTTAGTATTACTTCTTACAACACGTACGTGTACACTTTAAATTCTTTAATATTGAAGTGGAAAATTCTCACTGTTTGGTGACAACCTATCATATTTGGTCATGTCACTGGCGTGCTTTGTAGCGCATTGAAAACACGCGTTTTAACTATTAAAAATACATTCTATCCAAATCATTTTGTAGAATAATATATTCAGAAGCTAGCACTTGCAGAGCATGTTTATGATTATGGTTTCACATGTTATTCTTATAATAGGAATGTCTGAGTCCAGATATTGGAAATTTTAATGTTCATTTAGGATCTCAAGAAACTCTTAAAAATGCTCTTCTGTTATGGAATTTAGTGGTGTGAATATTTTTAAGAAGCTCTGTTCTTGCAATCGTTGGCTGTGTAGTTTTTATACAGCATAAAAAGCTGAACTTAAGCTGTATTGCGTATTAGTTGCTAATCAGAATTCTTATTTTTCAGTTTAGCACTTTTACATTTCATTTAGATTCCATGAACAGCATTTGTTGTCAGTATGTTGTCATAGTTGAAATTATTTGTACAATATTTTATATCCGCCACAAAGAAGAATAAATATTGGTCCTTTCTTTTTTCGTCTTTTAAGAGTTGATGTCCGTTGTATAATCCGGCCCCCAACATATGTATCAAAAATTTAGGATCAAATTATACACCGGGATTTACGGTAGTTTCAAAGTGTTTTTTAAAAAAAGAAGTGCGTTCCTTTAATTGTTTCTTGGATGAAAGTTTCTTCTTCTCTGTTCTCTGTTAAAACCCAGGACTACGAAAGGTGCTAAGCCTCTTGAATAAGGCATGTACTTTAAATGTGGTATAACTATGAAAAAAATAAGATAAAAGCGTTCAAGTTATTTTCATTCTTATGAGTAACTTCGTCGTCACTTCGGTTGCCCGGCATCCTTGGCGCGTACCATCGATTTCGCGTGGTTGAAGTGGCAGGGTTTGGGTGAGTTGAAATATTGCATATCCAAAGTGCAGTTCATTCGGAAGATAACGAGGACGTTGGTCTTTCTAAATAACAGCTAACGTTTTGCTTCTCAAGCTCAGTCCAAACAGCTATATTTTTTTATTTTGAGCTAAACAAAAATGAACATAAACAAAGCGCAAAGGACACCCGGCAATCGATCTGATTTTTTTAAAAACAGCTTTATCGTTTCTCAAAATCAACATATAATTATTTAATACTTTTCATAAGCAGCTTTGAAGAGATGTCCAATTCAAATTTGTTTATAAATTTTGTTCTAAGGAATAAATTAAAGTAAATTTAAATTTATTTAATTCGTTGAAATTATTATTAAGCATTCAGATGTTGTCTCAAGAATCTAATTGTTTTGGATTGATCTAATGGACCAACTAAATGTTGCTATTACGGTTTTAATTTGTAAAACATGAGTTAAGCGGTAAGCCTTATTCACATATGACACATATCCGTGTCTGCGATAATAGGTACAATTTTTGTAGATAAACTCCAAGTATATAGCGGAAACTGTCTTAGACCTGTCGTAGGCATATCGCTGGCATCCACCAAGTGTAGAGAGAACTGGGTACTTTTTAAAACATGGAGAACAATTCGCTAACGCTAGTACAACTTCAATTTATTGTTTTATTAGCTAAAAAAGAGAAATTAAGAAAAGATTTTCTTAAAATCTGAAAATCTGAAAATCGAATCAGATTCGATTTCCGCTTTTATTTTATATGTATTTGTAGTTTTCCGAAGAACTTGCACCCTCGCCATACTTTTTTTCAACTATACCATGAGCAGCGCTTTAGAATCTTCAATGCATACGTTACTTGTCGTACTTTGGTCTTTATAACCAACTTTCGTTCCCTGAACTTAGAATCTGACATTACGAGTATCCAGGAAATAACATGACTGTCTTGACTGCATGATCCGACATTCACATTAAACAATGAGTGACCCAGTTGTCCAAAATATCTAGGTACTTGAATTGAAATCAGCGTAGTTAAGCTATCGCACATATTGCTTGCAATAAATTGTCAATTACTCCAACACAGGTTCGCGATTCTAGAACACACTGTATGTACAAGATCAACCGTATCGCAAAAAATACACGCTTTTTTATAAGAACCAGAGGCTCGTTAATTTTTTTTGTTTATTTTTAGCTACAAAATGTACCAATTATGTTTTTATTTCTAGCAGTTCAAATTGAACAAGAAAGCAATAGAAACAATCAAGGTATTGCAAAACCATGCGCCTAACATTTTACAATATAAATACGAACCAGCGCCACACTTCTTGTGTTTTATATCGTGTATGCTAAGTCTTAACATAAAATATTTTTGATATTCGGAGCTTCGGCCTGAGATTATTCATAAATTGTTCTTAAATTTTGGCCATTTTGAGCCTCGTTCTTTTAAAAAAGCAGCGCGTAATTCCGGTATAATTGTGTCAATATGTGAATTTGGCTTTAATAGTTAAAGGCACGGTCCATGTACCACACAATTAACCGTTGAGTTAATTTTAAAATTCATAGATTTTGTAAGACAAATTTAGAGGTAAAGCATTTTGTTAATGAAATTACCAAGAGCTTAAAAAGTTCTTGTGTTTTGTTGTAAAATTAACGCCCATTTTTCAAGGTAGGCGATTACCAAGTTGGGTCTTTCAAATTTAAAATATGATATTCAATATATACGTAAAACATTTTTTAAGCTGCAAAGAAATCTAGGCATATGGAATCTTGGTCAAAAACCATGAGAACAATTTTAAAATATAAAAATATTTGAGGAAAAGAAGTACTGGTATTGTGATGATTTGTAGCGTTATTTGAATTTATGAAAGAGTGAAGACTCTATTCCCAAATGATATCCAATAATATTAGCCTTTCTTGCCTCGTTTCTAGTCTCACTCACTCGGGCGTAGTCGTCACCTGAGTCGTAAAACAACGCGTCAATTAGTGGCGAGAAGCTTTGTATGACAGCCATAAACAAATATATTAACGCTTCATTTAATGTCAATTACGAAGGAAGCGGTTGCCCATTCTTCCTAGCCAGAGGGCTTGGATCTTGGCGTGAAAATCAAATTTGTTAAAAGGAGGAAGATCGAGAAACTACAAAAGACTCGCACGCATCACCGCTTCAAAGTACAGAGGCAGCACAGCTCAATGAGGTCGGACCGAAAGCATATATTGACGCCGCTATACGAACCATGCGTGACCTCGGAGCACCGCGTGAAGGAGGGAGGAAAACCGGAGTACCGGGAGAAAAACTTTCGGAGTCAGATAGAGATGAATAAATCTGCCCACATGTGGACCCCAGGAGTCGATCCCGGGTCGTAGAGGTAGGAAGCGCGATTGATGACCACTACGCCAACCTGACTCCCCTACAGAATACCCCGCGACTATTGTTCTTGATTTATCCGCACATATATTTTTAAAAAACGGTGAATACGTAGGAATAAATTGTCGACATTTGCGGGGTATTCTGTGGTTAAGCTGCATGAGACTACCTTGTTTGTGATAACATGTTATGAACGAGGCTAGTAGGGCTTATATGAACTTGCGCATTGTTCGTTACTTCTCCGCAGGTCTTACAAAATTTTACCCAGGTAATCTATAGAAGGTGAAATATGGCTTTATCGTCTCTCACGTCATACGTCGCTCTCCTTAATTGGTTTGAATGTTTTCCGGTAAAATTTCTTTAGTAATATATGCATGCGTGGATAAGTGCGCCCCAGGACGGAAATTATCCCTGTTTTCCTTCTCTCCTAGTCTTAGACGAAATATATGTGTCCCATGCAGTTCTTCCATATGTGTGATTTTCGCCATAATGAAAATTTACTCCACCATGATAAAGAATGTATTTTTGAAGGAAAGAAATTGATATCTTGGTGAGTTAAGTAAAACTTTCACCCCATATTGCCTATATTTATGCAATCATACTAGAAGCTAACTTGGGCGCTACGGCCACGTTTTTAGTAGGTTTTTTAGTCCTCATCAGCATGGCATAGCTGGCAAACAGGCTCCGGTACACGAAAAGAGCATACATAAGACATAATGGCTTAAAGTTAACTACTAGCACGTTTGTGCAGTCGAATTAAGGTTCGGTCATGCGCAAAAGCCTTTAGAATTTATTCATCAGATCCCACGCGGCCTCATTGCCAGACTTCGGGCCCAGTTGCTCAAAAGCCGACTAGCAATAACGCCGGGTTAGATTTTTAATCAATGTTTTGTTCCCGACTTTTCAGAGTAAAGTATGACCTGTGAATTTAGAAGTAACAAGTTTTCTCCTAGAATTATATGAGCAGTGTATTATATGAACTATAATCTTTTCCTTAGAGGCACAAATTGCTGCTGTAATTTTTGTTTAACCCTGAGTCAAATTTAACTGTGTAAAAGCAAAAACCACCCAAACTCTACTCCTCGGTTTCGCGATAACCTACACACATGGGAACAACTACCTTCACCCGAGCAAAGCAAGCAACTGGAGAAACCGTGGACAGCTGGTTCGTCCTTGTTAGTTCTTGCTCATTAGCACGGTGTAGCTTCTCAGCCACAAGCAATGAGCTTCAAGGGAAAAGAGTTTGATTAATTTTGCATTTTACAGTTTTGAATTTATCCTACCTTTGAACAATCCATTCTTGTCCCCAGAGTCTATGTTACCCTTGTCCGACAGCTGGTCAATGGGAACGAAGATTGGGAACGAGAACGTGAATAACCTGGCCCGGGTGCGAAAAGCTTTCGATAATGTTATATCTATACAAACAACAGTTTAATTTTAGAGTTCTCTTGGCTTTCCATATACTGACAAAATATCCTCGTGAGACATGGAAGCTGATTGGTTACGGCGTTGTACGTCACCATGGAGTTGAGAGAAATCTGCCCAGCCCAACACGTGACCAGTGTGGGGTTTCTCTTTACACACTCGCGACATTGTTCGAATGATTGTCTCGCTCAAGACAGAGGGCCATAAATAGAAATGGGAAATTTCGCCAACAAATGTTTGTTTGATGTCGAAGCCTCCATTTGGGATGTCTTGTTCTTGTCCTAGAATGAAGTAGCCGCTTCCTGTACGATAGAAAAATGTAAAAATCAAACTGAATAATTCAGGGTAAATTTATAATCACATCTGGAATTCTAGTGAAGAATCTATTATTATAAAATCATCTTGTACTTTTTCATTTAGAAAGTAAAATATTCTACTGTTGATAGTTTCATTTTTCTCTTCGGTTATTTATAACGTAAGATATTACAGGTAGAGCTAATCTATCACAATTAAGACTTTATAGACATCATCACCTTCAACCTTTATAAAAACAACCTGTTTCAAACTAGCTCTCTTGGTGATCACTGGAGCCAGTAGTTCAAAGGCTGGTTAACCCTGGGTTAAACGAAAACAGGAATTTCCTCTTTAGGAGAAGGTAAACGGTTATTTATGAATACTGTTTGAATTTATCAAGGAAAAGTCTTGTTAATTCCACAATTACAACTAGAATCTCTCCTTGTAAGATTGGAAACAAGATCGTAGGTTAAACATTTAACCCTGGGTTAGTGATAATCGGCTTTTGAACAACTGGGCCCAGGTGGCCAGCACTGTCACTCCGTTTATAACACCTTGTAAAGTGCAAATAAATGTTTTGTTTTTGGTAAGATAAAGGTTGTCATGAACTTCGGAGATACGAGGACATCTTAACTAGGGTAGGCGGGTACTTAATTGTCAGCCTGGAAGTCTGAAGTTAAATAATTTAGGGGGTCAGTATATTATTATATTGTATGGGGGGTAGCGGAGGAGGAAGGGGTTGTAAGAGGATTCTTATTACGAAGTTTTTAAGAAGAATTTGCAGTTTGTTTCAGTATCTTTTAGCTTTTCTGGAAAGTCATAATGAATACAATTAAAACATAATTGGTTGTATCTAAAAACATCTTCGGTTCCATCTTAAAGGAGAACTGAATGCTAAAACTAACCTAGTTTTGTTTGAATCTATTTGTATAGTAGCTTAACTCTGTGAAGTTATTTTTTCAGATAAGTCGCATCGCATTGAAAATTAAATATAAAAATGGAGAAAACTATCAAAAAAATGTTTGATACCGTCGTCGCAAATGAGCTTGTCAGCGGTGTGATATGACGGTAGTTTACGATATTCAGAGCATAAATTTGTCAGGTCGCTTCGAAATTTTGACATTTTTTGGCAATGGAGGTCTTGAGAAATTTCTTTCTTTAAGAGAAGCTAAAGGCCACACAGTAACCATGTGTTTTCCTTGTTTAAATCATCCTAATATCGTAGCCTTCGTTAATACAACCGCTGACATCACATATTGAGCCGCCTGTCAAATGTTGTTTACTCGTTGCAAAACAATAAATTATTTGCAACTACTTGGCTAACAGCTCAAAAGAAACTTCATATAATTGTTCTACTATGCCTAAATTTTCAAATGATGAAAAGTTAGTGTTAGGTATCAGTTCTCCGGTTAGTACACGAGTAAGTTGTTAAGAGTACCGGTACCAGGGTCCCGGCTGCTAATTAAAACCCTGTTAGGGGGTTGTCCCTTAATGCTTTGTTTGCACCCCCAGCCATGCAAATGTTTGGTTAAGGACCTGCCGCTGCATTCCTAGATGTAAGCACGACAATGGTTCTTTGTAAACATTTCTATTCTTTTCTAAGCGCATAGCATCAAATCAATGGTTGTCTTAGTTCAAAAACTCATGTATACTTTGAAGTGTGGAACCCACAGCTATGCCATTAGAGCTAATATTTTGAAGTCCGTCGACATAAAGATTCACAGTGCCTTTGACATGTTCCCACGTGCCACACACGTGATGCCATTTGTTATCATCCAGTAGAACAATAGATGCTGACCTAGTACAAAGAAATGTGTTATTAAGGCTTTTCCATCATCAATTCACTAACCATGTTTATCATTAATATACTTTCTGTAACATGATGTACTTCGTGTAGCCTTCACTATAGTGGTTGTAGCGTGTAGCCTTCGAGCCGGCTATCCTGAAGGAAATGGCCGCGAAATGGCCCCTCCCTCTCCTCATTCCCCTCGCGGCCATTTCCTTCAGGAGACGCTGCTCGCAAGCTAGACCTCGTGAAAGATGGTTGTTAATGTTTTTGTTCTTGTGTTTTGAATTATAATTCGCTTAGATTATTCTATTTCTGTGAACATATGCTTAACACCATTGCAATACTATTCCTATGTAATTAGCACAACAGTTGCTCTCAGTAATGTTTACAAACATTATTGATGTTAATAATGATAAACACTGTTAATAGGTTAGTAAAAGGGTTATTTCTAGAATTAAGATTTGAACGCTTTGATTAACCAAGTGAACGAAATCAATATTCAATATTTCGAAAAACGTGATTTCGAGGAAGCCTGTGCAATGCTAATTTCCGTTTTCGAATGTTTGATTATTCGTGAGACGAGAAAAGCTGATTGGCTCCTGAAACAGCTTTTTTATTAATCGAGAAACGTGATTCATACACCCCCCCTATCCTCCCCCCTTTACCACCTTTTAGTTTCTAAATTTAATTCGATGCTATGATGATTACGAGCGTTTAATGTGGAAGAAGAAGATCGTGCTAGAGATGACAGTAAGGCCATGTAACACTGGCAATTTTTTTCAGCAATATGCAACGCAATGTCACTACGTTGCAAGTTGCTGGGAAAATTGCGCGTTTAACATCTCTGTGCAACTAGCAACGCAATGTTACAAGTTGCGAAAAGTTAATCTTGTACTTTTTGCGAAGCCAATTGCAGTGTGTAACATGTTGTCAGCAACCTGCTTCGCAATCAAAGTGAAGAGCCAATCAAATCACTCATAAACATGTTGTCAGCAACCTGCTTCGCAATCAAGGTGAAGAGCCAATCAAATCACTCATAAACATGTTGTCAGCAACCTGCTTCGCAATCAAGGTGAAGAGCCAATCAAATCACTCATAAACATGTTGTCAGCAACCTGCTTCGCAATCAAGGTGAAGAGCCAATCAAATCACTCATAAACATGTTGTCAGCAACCTGCTTCGCAATCAAAGTGAAGAGCCAATCAAATCACTCATAAACATGTTGTCAGCAACC
>JAOBRB020043914.1:0-36729 GCA_027575285.2 Zoanthus pulchellus | reverse complement strand
TGTGCGACCACACATTTCTGTCCTGCGGTTTTTGCCAAAAAAGAAATGCCACTTTTATCCGTGCCGAAGTCGTAATGAAACACTAGATTAGCGTAGAAAATCAGGACATAGAGTGGCCATATGTGAATTGTGATGTATCCCCGATTTAAGTCCCCATATTATACTTTTTTTAATCTACAATTAAAAATTATTGTCGTCTATAATCTCAGAATTCGCATAAGCGAAGAGAAATTTCGAACATACGTATGCTTATTAATAAAAAAGAAGTTAGGAATCCAAATGAGTGCAAGGGACTGGTACCTAGCAGTAGACGCCCTTCTCTGTCGAGTCGATCGTATTTTATATTGAAAAACGTGACAAACCAGTTACATAAAACTAAATTTTTCTATTTCTTCCAGTGCTTTAAACCATTAAGCAAGAAAATTTTGTGTTGACACTGTTTGTGATACCGGAAGCTGCCCAAGTACCTTCTCCAATCTCATTACACCAGATCTTCCGTTTGCCTCTCTTCACTACTAGATAGCATCATGAAGCTTGAAGGTAGCATTTGAGCTTACTTGCTGAAAGAAACCAGCAAGGTGTCACACTTTTTTAGCCATTATTATGGCATATTTCAACTCGGTGGGTTTCCACAGGCACCAAAAGAAGTTGGCTTTGAAGCTCGAAGAAAGGCAAATTCACTGAGCTGCCAATGCATTTTTT
Organism: Zoanthus pulchellus; assembly: GCA_027575285.2. NCBI lineage: Eukaryota > Metazoa > Cnidaria > Anthozoa > Zoantharia > Zoanthidae > Zoanthus > Zoanthus pulchellus. Next base: position 36,027 of record JAOBRB020043914.1, on the reverse strand, counting down.
GAAAGTTTTGACGACTGAAGAACACTATCGGCAAAAAGTTTTGGCAGAACTCCGTGGAGGCTCTAGACTTAGTAAAAAAAATGGTTAGTGCAGGAAATGCTGTCTGTCCTTGTCAAAATTTTTGGGATATCCCAGAATGCATTTGGGTCGTGCAAATGGCGGGAAACACGTAGGGGCAAGATTGGCACAAAGAAACGGTTGTAGCTCTATCCGTAAACTAAAAAAATGCTAAGAAACTTCACTATATCTCAGTAATAGGTCTGAATTTTGTTGTGAAAGGCGTTTTGTTTGCTGGGAATGAAAATTTCATCAAAAATTTCAAGGCCAAACATTATTGATTTTCCCGTTTAAAAAACGACGCAAAACAGTATTTTTTTAAATTTTTGCACTTCAACTAAGGACTTTCTGCAGAGATGACCGTTTATTATTGCATCACTGCCTTTCCAAGCTTTAATAAACTACTAAAACGTGATTTAAAACCAAAGTCGAAACGTGGTTTCTTTGTTTATGAAAGATTTAACTCTTTAACTCGGTACCACATGTTAAGGCCGGTTTAGGAGTTAAAGGGTAAACCAAAAAAAATCAGATATCCAGATATAATAATTTATGTCTAATAAAGTTGTTATTATCATACTTTCAAATAGTAAAAATGTTTCCCTTTTTTTACAGTTGTATTAATAGAACCCTGCTATAGATCTAGATGAAACCCCAAAAACTGAATAAATGCATTGTTTGGCACAAATCTTAAAGTAAGACTCTTGTCTTTTTTGTACGATGTATGATTTACATTTCTACCAGTAAATTGTATACTAAATTGTAAAACTTACTGACGTTTCAAATGTTATTCCTTCGTGGGAGTCCAGTTTTATATGCAATTGCTTCTAAGCAGCCTTCTAAAATTAGTTGTTTTGTGTTTCAGTGAGAGAGCTTCGGATTAACGATCAAGCCCGACAATTTAGGATAAAACGTATAAAACTCATTTCTAGGGAAAAGGTTGGCTGTCAACGGTTCAGATGGGCTCGATGGAGAGGAAACTGTAACAAAATTAGAAATGTCAAAAAAAGACGCCTTAGTATGCTTAATATCAACGCTAAAAGAAAGGTAAGGACATAAGCTATATACCAAACTACAATATTCTTTAATAAGCATCCTTCGTTCACTAGAAAAACTCTTCTTGTGCAATTGCATGGGTTAAATCGATCTGATGACCTCGATACATCAGAGAACACATCACCCACACGGTTGATTATCAACCATACACCTTTCTTTTCGATTGCTTGCAAATGACCAAAATAAAAGTATTTGCGACTATAGAAAAAGATGAATTCTTAACTCTTTGCCGACGACAAAAAAGTCAAAACTGAAGAATTTTCGTTTTGTTAAAAAGCCAACTTTGAAAGCAATTTTCTCGACTTTGGCTGCATCAAATTAGGTCATGTTTGGGTTCGTTGGAAAGCTCATTTCACGAGCTATCTTTTCAGCGTGCCCGATTTTTGATTTAGGTCGTCAATAAAACTTACGGCAGCCGAAAGTGCGTCGATCCTCAGTGATCGAAATTAGCAGGCGCCGTCAGGAAAGGGTTAAAACTAAACAGTGATTCTTTTTTCTTAATGTTTTCCATTATCAGAGTATACAATCAAGTACTACTTATTTAATTTGGCGGGCTTTTGGGCGCAAGTCCAAAAGTTTTCCGCTTTTTAGTTTTTATTTGATACGTCATTTGCCGAGTTTCGGTTTCTTGTGAAGCAGTTTGGGACATTTTCTAACAATTTTTTTGTTGGATTTCTTAAAAATGGAAGTCAAGATATTGGCGGATTTTCTGAATATGAGATTTTATAACGTATAAAACAAGGCATTTTCTGATTTTAATATGCTATTTTATTTCAGCTTTTCACAAATTTCAGTTAGTTACTTTTAGTTAGTAGGTTTTTTACATGTATACCCACTTGCTGGCGATAAAATGAACTCGAATTTTTTTATAATAAACCCGGCTTCGTATTGTCCATTATTTATATTTCTCGTTCATTTTATCGCCAGCTCGTAGGTAAATATGTAACCAAACTATTCACTTCCAGTAACTAACCCTTAATTATTATTTTATACAGACACGAGTATCTTACTAGAAAATATACCACTCGTAAAATTCAGAAAAACTACATCCGGGACCCGAGTGGTTTTTTTTTCCATAATTTATCGATGACGTAATTTCGGTAAATTCCCTCAAAAAAACACTCAAGAATAAAATTCATATCTTCGTGCTACCGTGTAATATCCTCTGTTTAATATATAAACTACAGTGTATTACAAGGATTTCTACCACCGAGATTGCGAGAAATTTGTAATTGGTATTTGAGCACACGTAAAAATACAATATTTTTACATGTGAGTCTATAAATCAAACACATTTCAGTAATTTGCGACGTCATTTCTTTCATGCGCGGGAAAATCACAACGCGCCGATAGCTTGCAATTGCAGCTTGCATTGTCTTTTATATATTTTGAACAAGATACCGGTCATTTTGAATGTTTGTATTTATTTTTTACTGTAGTTTGTAGAGCTCCGAGTTTACACTGGAGTGTTTCGCTGCGCTCACTCGTTCGGTATCGATGTGAGCACTGCACTCAAAGATAAATTCCATATCTCCGCGCGACCATGTATTATTCTCTATTTATTATACCATACCTTACTCTATCATGGCCCATCACAATTACCAATACCGTACCATTTTAATTCAAACCGTATCATATACCACAACACACCACACCACACCATTCCATACCATACCGCAATACCTGATACCATGTACCATACCATACCGCAGTAACGTATCATGCACCATATCATATCATACCATACCATACCATACCGCGGTAAAATAACATGTACCATGCAATACCATACCATACCATACCAAGCCATACCATACCATACCATACCATACCATACCATGCCATACCATATTATACCGTACTGTAACGGGGTACCTGATACCATGTACCATAGCATGTACTATCCATACAATACCATACTAAACCATACCGCACCATTCAAAACAGAATATGCTGTCTCAAAACAAAAGAGTTTTTGATATCGGCTCAAAACCTCAAGTTTGCCATTTCCATCCAGCGCTAAAACTAATCCCACACTGTATGAGTTTATTTAAAAACAGCAAACATGAACATGCAGACTATCAAAACACCCTTTTAAAAAATGCTATTTTGAAATAAAAATACTATACTGAATTTAAATAAAAACAATATATATAGCATTGACTGGTTAAGGGAGGAGAGGGTCAGCTCTTAAGATCCATTTGTCGTTAAGCCTTAAGATCCATTTGTCGTTAAGCACTTACAGATCAATGTACTGACAACCCCTAACTACTAGAACAACACTTTCCCTTTTTGACCTTTATACCATTTGAAGTTAGACTAACATCATAACTGTTTGGAGATGAGAAGTAACAAGTAAAAACAGACTCGATAAAAATTCAACATTTGAAGTCAAAATTAAATCACGGACAAGTCTCCCTTAAAAACTAAAACGGTATAGGTTAATTCCCAGTGGTATATAAAGTCAAGCTACTCCTGCCATATGAAACTAGCTATATATAGTACTTATGATGTTATGCTAGTTCAGTTGACGGTATCAATAGCGGAATGTTGTGTTTCCTTACAGGAATTCTGGACGTAATTAAGGGAGAAACATCTTTGCCAATAAAGAATAGAAGCGAGAACAGCAAGAAAACTTCTAAGTCATATAGAAACTTTTGTAATATTCATTCTAAGCCCGTGGAATAGAGAAGTTTAAAAGTTTCTTTTAAAAATTGTCATTTATTTACGTTTAAAATGTTTACTTAAATCGATTAGAGTATAAATACAAAAAACTTCTTCTTCGCTATATTCTAAGAGTAAATAATATAATCTTGTTTTTTACTCATTTGTGTCTTTTTGCGATCTTTGCCGGTAAATTTGAACGTAAGTGAAACAAACGATCGACATTATAAAATAAAGTTGATATAACGCGCTCTCTGATTGGCTGTGCAGAGTTGTTTTAATTCTCAATAAAACCAGTGTGGTTTTATCTTGTTTTGACTCGTCTCTAGCGGTAGCTTATTTTATAAAAGAAACGAATAAAAGAACTCGCCCTGTTTGCTCTACTCAGTTATAGAACCACTAATTGTAAATTTTACTGACTTCACTAAATACGTGCACTTAAGCACTTCTTTAATGAACTAAAATTCACACGTGGCTCTATAATTGAACAGAGCGCGCACCTGCAGGAACGTAAACCACAGAACTGGAGAAAAAAAATTCTCTTCCTGACAACTTCTGCTCTGACAGCTTTTACAGCTATACAACAGTTCTATTTTATTATCAGTAAACACTATAAAGTTGATTATGATACATACAGTGCAATACAAAAAACAAGGCATGTGCATTGATATACTGGGGGGTCTGTAGAGGGGTCTGTAGGGGGATGTCTGTAGGGGAGGGGGGATATGGATATGGAGGAGGGTTCTCCGGATCCGTAATCATTTTTCTGGATGCCATGCAAGAGGTGATGTAATGGAATCTAAATATCTTATAAATACCTCTCCAGTAATGCAATTGCAATGAAACAAGTTTGACTAACTGTATATTGAAGTAAGGCTGGATGGAAAATTTACAAGTAAAGAACCCATAGAGTTTATTGCCTTTATGAAATAACCAAAATGATACGCGTTCTGTTATTGGCTCAGTAACTGCATGTGTTTTATTTTGCTGGTAAACTGGCATGAAGTCTGTTTATTGCTTAAACATTCGTCATTGTTCCCTTGAATCACAATATTACAAAAACTTTGCTGCACGGGTTGGAATCATCGCAAACAAAACGAGACACATCAAATATATACAGGAAAACGCTGTAAACGTAAAGTTAAATGGTTTATCGTTTCAAACATAATGAAAGTTGCAGCAAACTTAGCGTAAGACTCATGCGCAGACTACATTTTAGAGTAGCCACTAGTAAAATAAACAAGACGTTCAAGAAGCGTTCAATCACTGGGATATATTTGTTCCAGGTCCCTCTTTTCCTCACAACACAGCTAGTGCTGCTAAGAACTGTGGGCATGCGCAGTACTACTAGCCTCGGCCTTTTGGCTAAGATCAAGTGTAGATCCGTCAAGGCCGGGGTGGTCTAAGTGTACGTTTTGGGCACCAAGTGACCTCGTGCCACCCGTGAGGGGGATAGAGGGATGGACAACCCACTACTCACTAGATTACCCTGGGGAGTTAATAGCCTTGAGTTCCAGGAGAACTCTAGTCTTTCAACAGAAGACTAGAGGGATGGATAGCTCACTGCTTCCTTGCTCCCCAAGTCTCTACGTCGTTCTGACGGGGGAGGTGAGAGTCGGTTTTGTGACTGGCCATCATTTCACCCTTGTTGGAACCCTGAGACTCCTGATCTCTTACGGGCTGCAGGTTTCTCAGTACCCTGAGGGGCAAGGGGCGTTGGAAACACTGACAGTCAGGGGGGATCAGGGCCTCTCGCAAACTTTTGCATGTGACGAGGGCTCTATCCTTATGGACGGAAAACTCCCACATGCGGAAGAGCTTGCGGGGCGGATAAGAGATTTACTACACCCCCATCACCATCACTGTAAATCTCTAAGAGCTCCCACTTTGTTATGCCAAAAGTGTCCGGTTGTGGTTACAGACTTTGAGCTCGGTCTACCAGGGGGATCAACTCCCTGTTTTTTTAAATTTCAGGGGGGAGGGGTAGTACCTCTCCTTTTTCCATCACCCTGGAATCATTGTTCGATTCCAAACCTAAGGGGGCAGGGTTGGTGTGGGCACTACCTTCTTCACGGGCACGGGTCGGAAAGCTCTATTAGGGGGGAGGGTCAGGGGTTTTTTCATAATTTTTTTCCCCACAGCAAAAACGGCCTTCGGGCACAGAAACAAGCCTTTGGGCACAGAAACCAGCCTTCGGGCAAACAAAACCGGCCTTCGGGCAAACAAAACCGGCCTTCGGGCAACAAAACTGGCCTTCGGGCTTAAAACTAGCCTTCGGGCACAAAACCAGCGTTCGGGCAAAAACCAGCCTTCGGGCAAAAACTAGCCTTCGGGCGAAAACTAGCCTTCGGGCAAAAACCAGCCTTTGAGCACCAACACATGGACAAGTCAAGTCAAAAGCAAAACCGGGCAAGAGTCGAGAAAAACAAGAAAGTTAGCTTTCCGAAAAACCAAAAATGTAAAAATAGCTTTCAGAAAAACCATGTAAAAAACTTTAAAACTATGAAAATTGTAATATAAAAAGTATAAAATAAAGAAATGCTTTGTAAATAAACCTTCGGAGTGTAATCTTGATCTTAGCAAAAAGAAAAAAAAAACTACCTTCTTCACGGGCACGGGTCGGAAAGCTCCACTAGGGGGGGAGGGTCAGGGGCTTTTTCAAAATTTTTTCCCCACCTCGAAATGGCCTTCGGGCACACAAAACCAGCCTTCGGGCACACAAAACCAGCCTTCGGGCACAAAACTGGCCTTCGGGCACAAAACTGGCCTTCGGGCTTAAAACTAGCCTTCGGGCACAAAACCAGCGTTCGGGCAAAAACCAGCCTTCGGGCAAAAACCAGCCTTCGGGCAAAAACCAGCCTTCGGGCAAAAACCAGCCTTAGAGCACCAAAACCATAGAAAAGTCAAGAAACCTTCAGCAAAACCGGACAAGAGTCGAGAAGAAAAACAAGAAAGCTAGCTTTCAAGAAAAACAAACATGTATAAATAGCTTTCAGAAAACCAACATGTAAAAACTTTCACTATGAAAACTGTAACATAAAAAGTACAAAATAAAGAAATGCTATGTAAATAAAACTTCGGGGTGTAATCTTAGCAAAAAAAAAAAAGTACTACTAGCCACGAAAACCTGTCTCAGTCGAGAACACTAATATTGAAAGGATTAACTTGTTGTTGTTAACAATTTCAAAGGCAAAAAAAAACATTGAAAAATCAATTTGACAGTTTCACTTGGTAAATAGTCGCTGGTGTGTCATCAACATTGGTTGTTTGAATAAATTCAATAATTCATTAATTGTTTACCAAAAGTTTAAGGGTGTTTGTTTCCGCTTCAGATCTCTCAGCTAAAACAAGCACATGAAGAATCTCGCATATAATTTCTATTGCCAATCGATATGATGACTCCTGGCTCTTGTTATTCTCTCTGGTGATAGGAAGTGATAGCTCGTTTTCCAGTTGTTTTAAAAATGTTCGCTTGCAGTTTTACCCAAAACATTTCTGCTCGATTGATCACTTCAATTTTACTAGCCTATGAATGTTATATGTTCACACCGTCAGCCTGAAACAAAATCTTTTATTACAATCTTTTAACTTGTATCGTAGACTAACACTTTGGTTATTGAAGAACAGAAATTTAATTTGTTTCAGCTCCAAAAGGCCCATAAAATAAGAAGACAGAATTTTCTTGCTTAAAATTTGGTTAATGGGCACGTGGCAAGAATAAAGAGTCGTGCAATTGCAGTTTCATGGTGGTTTTAACAAACTGTGACAGATAGAAAAAAATTGATTGAAAAATTTGATATAAATATTTCAATTCTAATTTCATTTAATAAGCTATACGCCGCAAATAAACGAATGATAAAATAGTGATGTGAGAGAACTAGCACAAGCTTTGACTGTTTATTCTTTTGCGAAGAGGAAAAAAAATATTTTCTTTTTGTGAGGCGCTTCCTGTTTTGAATAGAAACGTGTTCCTTGAAAACCCAACAGCAGTCTTGATATTACTTTTAAAACATACGATATTTGACTCGGCGGTTTGCGGCTTTGTTGTGGAAGGCATGCTAAGAATGGCTTCTTCAAAAAGTGCTTCTGAAGAACTTAACACATGGTTCGACGTTTGTCAAGCTGCGTGAAATATATTCCGGCTTTTTAAGCATTCAGCAGTCTGGATAAAGTGTCATTCACTCAATCATTTAAATACCGGGTTTTTTATGACATATAGTCACGCTTTCAATTTCGTATCAAATAAAGTGGAGGAATAACACATTACGGCCGGTTTACAAAAGGCATGGATCTTATCTCTGCAAAACAAGAAGGATTTCTTAAAAAAAGTCAGGTTGATCATGAAAATACTTCACCACAACAAAATGAAAAAAGAAACAGCTTTGAGAAACAAATTAAGCTTGAGACCACCACATTTGAAGATCTATGTTTAGAAAATGGAACTTCTGCTGAACTTGAAGGAGCATTACACCGTGCGGTGCAAGACTCGTCACAAAGTGAAGTTAATCAGCAAAGATCTTCAAGCAATAATAAAAATGCCTATGGACTTGAAGAAATTGTTGGTTCGAAAAGTAAGAACGTTGTATTAAACGAAAATGAGTGCAGAATTTGTCGCTGTAATGGAGACGAAAACCTACTAAGTCCTTGCAAATGTTCTGGCTCGGCCCGCTGGGTTCACGAGTCTTGTCTTGTGCGGTGGTTGAAACTTTCCCATTCTTCTCGATGCGAAGTCTGTTTTCAAGAGATACTTGTCCAGAAGCGGACTAAGCCACTGAAAGAGGTAAAACATAAAATTTATATTTTTTTATGCAATTGTTTGTGATTCTCAAAACAAAGTTGGTAGACTAAGTTTGCTGTAACAAGAGGTGTATCCATTTTCCTTCTTATTGCAAATCACTCTACTCTACGAACAGAGCTCATGTTTCTCTCCCGCCTCACAGTTTTCCGCTTGCTCTCCTCGCCCGGAAACAGTACTAGTGGCTCTGTTCGCAAAGTAAACTCACTATGACAAACTATTATATTTTGGTTTTTCAACCACATGTACTGTGGTTATTTCAATTCTGGCGCAATAATAAATTTTGTTAGGCGGTAATATATTGAAATTTCCGTAATCAATTCTATGAGCCAGGAAATCCTTAGTTGTGTAAAAAAATAAAATTTTATCAATTGATATTTTGTTTTATTCCATTCAATTCCTTGTCTTTTGCATGCGCTTTGGGCTCTTTGCATATAATTTTTAAATTGTTTCCTCTTGTTTATCAATAACTGATAGAATTAATCAAATCAAATGCAGTTTAGTATATGTTATAAATATTATTTTATGTTTAGACTACGTGAAATAAATAAATCTTAAGCGCAAATTGAGCTAAAACTTATTTAAACGAAACAAGTTAAAAGCAAATATTTCTATATTAGGTTTTGTTTCATTTTCTGAAATCTGAAGATCTTTCCTAAAATTATAAGTTATAATTTCAAACTTTCTAAATACAAACATAGCTTTCACATTTATTTGCGGGCTTATGGTTGTTTGCGTGGTGAAATATTTACTCGGATTAAACACCACAAGAATTAGATATTTTTCTTCACTTGTTAACACGAAGGGAAATATTTCAAAAGCTACTTCAGCAGCCAATTGACGCCTATGACGGCTCGTTTAGCGGGTACCAGTTTATATCATACATGTAATATTTTCAAATCAGCTGACCAACAAATGTTTATTTTGCTGATAAATTTAACATTTAAAAGCTGAAAAAAACCAAAAGTTTGATAAACCACAAAAGAACAAACTGCATTTCATTTTCAAAACAATTTATTGCTGTCATGGCAAACAAAAAGATGATTACTAAGGCGTTATCAGTTTACCAACACGTTTTAAAAAAACACATAGCTTGGCAGATGTAGATCACCTGATTGTCAAAGCAACCATTTTTAAAATGTCCAATAGAATTTTAGGAATTAATATTTTTGTCAATGTGCGGGAACGGAAGAGTTTGTATTATGCAAGAAATACACTCTTTGTAGCAATATGGACAACCTTTTTCCAAGTTGCAACACATATGTGGATGATGAAAAGCTTTTCATAAGCAAGAATCGTTAAACTGAAAATGCTGAAAGTTAAGCATGTTCGTAACATAAATATGTCGGACTCAGTTGAAGAACTTGTATTTCGTACTCTCCAAAAAATTAATAAAATAAAATGAAATAAAAATGCAAAGTTGGCAAAATTCTCTCGTGTAACATTTGGCCCACCATAACGTCTCCTGTGGCTGTTTAAATACTTTTAAAAAAATAAAACCTAATTTAGCTGAATTTAATGACTAGTTATGGCGATAGGTTTTATAATCGCCTGGGGTCAGTGGCCAGGGACCCGAATGGATCTTATTGCTGGCAGGTCGTTAGACTTGAATATTTCTATAGTTGGAGCACCTGCCACTTTGGTTGAGAGCAGGTTCCAAGTTCTGACTGTCGTAGGATAAAAAGAATAATTATAGGCTAACACATTTGACTGGATTTGCTTAAACTTAAGAGAATTAGTTCTGGAGAGCGGTCATAGATTGGGGTGAACTTCAGGTGGAAAGTTAATGTTGACTATGTTGTTAGAGATCTTGAAGAAGGTTACTGCCTGCGCGAAAAGCCTGCGATTTTCAAAGCTGTCCCAATTAAGCTGGCTCACGAGCTCAGATGTGCTAGCTCTTGGATGGGTAATTGTTTGTATTATTTTCAAATCAGCTAACCAACAAATGTTTATTTTGCTGATAAATTTAAAATTAAAAGCTGAAAAAAAACAGAAGTTTGATAAAACACAAAAGTACAAACGCGAGACTGCATTTCATTTTCAAAACAATTTATTGCTGTCATGGCAAACAAAATGATGATTACTGAGGCGTTGTATATCAGTTTACCAACACGTTTTGAAAAAACACATAGCTAGGCAGATGTAGATCACCTGATTGTCAAAGCGACCATTTAATGTCCAATAGAATTTTAGGAATGTGCAGGAACGGAGAGTTTGTATTATGCAAGAAATACACTCTTTGTAGCAAGATGGACTTGAAACCTTTTCCAAATTGCAGCACATATGTGGATGATGAAAAGCATTTTCATAAGCAGGAATGCGTTAAACTGAAAATGCTACAAGTTAAGCATGTTCGTAACATAAATATGTCGGAATAATACACGAGTTCACAATTATCTGCGCCATTTTGCTGAGGGGGAAAACTCCTGGGGCGAGCGATGCCATATCCATAATGTTCCTTTGTATTCGATAAGTGTTTTAGCTGTTTCATATGTAAATTTTGGACAATTTGTTTGTGAAAAGTGAGTTTTTGTTTAGGAATATAACAGAATGTCTAAAAAAAGTCGATGTTGTGTAGTTAATTGTAATAACGAACAGAGATATCCCGAAAAGGTCGCATAAAACGGTTCACTCGTTTCAGAGATAGTTTGGCATCTACGGCCGAAATACAAAGTCACAAAAGGTCACTTTACTTCACTATTTCATCTTTTAAAATTTTAATAACATAGCTTCAATGTTTCAATATTCACTTAATGTACATTTCAATTTTATAATGGTGTCAAGCACACATTCAAAAGATGGTTCCCTTTTCATTGTGTAATGAATCACTATTTTGAGTTAGATGGAGGCTAATTGAAAAGTAGCTAATTATTACTTTTGTATTCCTGCTTTAACATCCTGATTATTTCCTCCTGGAAAACTTTACAGGAACCCGTAACTCATACGCACCAATAGCTCTGGCAACGACTTCGGCTTGTTTTTTCTCCTTAACTTAGATCTCCAAGTGATAAGAAATCCTTTAAAGACGATAATGTCATACCGAGGAAGTCATCGTGCGTATACGTGGTCTTTTCCGGCTGCACGGACATTTTAAAGCATAAAAGCAAAGGTAAAAAAAAAAACTCTCCTTATCCAATACTTTGTAAAGAGTAGTAAAAGTATTCCAGAAATTTTGGCTTTTCGAACGACAAAAAGCAAATAAAAATCTGTTTTTAATCCCCTCACACATGTTGTTGATAGTCAAAATGGCCGTGCTCGCCCCAGGAGTTTGCTTCCTCTGCAATATGGCGCAGATTATTGCGAACTCGTGTATTGAGGAACTTGTATTTCGTACTCTCCAAAAAAAATAATAAAATAAAACGAAATAAAAATAATGTTTCAAGTTGGCAAAATTCTTCCGTGTAACATTTGGCCCGACATAACATCTCCTGTGGCTGTTGTGAGGGCAACTAGTGTTAATTATACAATATTCTCTCTTCTTGTAAACAACAGAATACTTTTGACATTCTCTAATAGACTGCGGTATTAATTCAACTATATTTGCCACAAGCCTTCACCGGCTCCATAAAAATGCGACTTTGATGCTTGAATAAAATTTTGAAATTACAAACCTGATGTTTTCAGTGATGCTAAAAATCTGGCAAAAGCGGCGCAGTGACGACTTTTCAAACTAAAAACATTATTACACAGTTTGTCAGAACTTGTACATTTTCCTGTCGCTTATTCTTTTTAATCTTTTTGTTGCTCCTACCTTAATTTGTTCCCGGTTAATCTTATTGCTGAAGGCTGACAAGATCTTTACTTAAACTGCCAGAAAAAGTAAAGGAGTCAAGTTGGCATAGTGGTAATCTCCACGACCCAGGATCGATACCTGGAGACTCGAATGTTGGCTGAATTTTCGGCTCCGAAAGTATTTCTCCAGGTTTTTCGGTTTTATGCCCTCTGCAAACTAAACGCTGAGTTTCAGACCAAGATCTGAACCGTGGAGCGATTAAATATTAGCTTCTGGCTATGCTAGGAAGAATGCGCAACCATTTCGTTAGTAATTGATGTTAAATAAAGAATTTATTTATTCATTTATAACTAAAAAAATTTCGTCTTTTTCAGCTATATCTTCAATCGGAGTATATTCTTACACTGTTTTTGATTTGCGTTCCAACTTGAGCCTCATCGTTCTTATAAAATTGTTTTTTGTTAAAAATCGTTAAGAACTATCAATATAAGCAAGTTACACAGACGTTTGACAGATTCAAGTCCATAAGGCATCGAGAGTCGCGCGTTTTAAGGATGTCATTTCGGAACACACGATATTTACGCACAGCGGTCCAAATCTTAAGTGACTTGTTTGCGTTCATACTACAACGTTTTCAAATGAAAAAGAAGCAGGCCTTTACGTAAATTTTGCAAGGACGGGCTGCGAATAAAGTTTTTTGGTGCAGCACCCAAGAATTGACGTCATTTTATCACAGCTTTAATTCTTTCAGTCTATTGGCCATTTGCTCATTTATATCTCAAAACCTTTTGTTATTTATGCCAATATTTCAATAGGGACAAGGAGTAGCAATATGAGGGTTAGGTGCCCAATACAGTTGCTTCAAGTTCAAGACAGAACGTTTTATATTTTCATTGGACGCTGGAAACCCGCCGCCTGACAAGCCCAGTTGGTAAGGCGCCAGTCTGTTGTGCGAGAGGCTTGGGTTCTATTCCCGGCCGGATCATCACTCAGGGTCTTATAATAATTGAGGAGAAAGTGCTGCCGCTCTAACATCTATTTAACAATTAGACCTCGAGGCCTCATAGACTACGAGACAATAGCCCATGAGGCCGAAGGTCTAATTGTTTTAGTATTGTCCAACATATTGAGCCAAAATTGATTATAAATACATGCTAATTTAGAGATGCTAAGAGAGTGAATTTTTCAATTTGCAACTCTCGTTTGTGTCCGTACAAGTAGTAGTACGTCTGTTTTGTAATGCTTGTAACTTTTCATTGAATATTTTCATTCCATACTTATAAGCTTTTTTGTCTTCTCGGGTATTGAACTATCTAGAAGTTCTTGTAAATAGTTATTTGACATTTCCACATAACGCGAATGAGCCACCATTGTTTTCGCGAACTTGGCACCTAGGACTATCATGAATAGCCAGATGGTTAGGGAGCCAATCATAGTATGTGTAATAACCCTTATATTGGAAAATCCTAAAAATAGTTAGACCTTAGCGTCTTATCGAATAACGATATTAAACCGCACTCCCAGCCTCTCGATCACTCGTAAATAGTAGGGTCTTGAACTCGGGGTTGTGATCGATCTGGTTCCTCCATGAGGGCACTTCTTATTGACTGCCAAAGGTGCGCCTTAAAATGTGAGCCGCTCCAGCGGACTTTCTAAAACCCTTAACTGTCTAACCTCAACTGTTTTGTACCTGTAAACAGGTTCTGAATAGCCCTCAGGGGAGAACTTGTTTATGCATTATCATCATCATTATTATTATTATTTTTATTATTATTATTATTATTACTATTATTATTGTTATTATTATTATTATTATCATTTTTGTTATTGCTATTTTGAATTTTAATCACGGCATTTAAAGATCACATATAGGGCGGGATAGGAGCAGGGAGGGGGAAAATTTTCTTCTTAAAATTCAGGGGACGGCCAGTCGCCTTAGATATAACGCAGAATTCTTGCAGTTTCTAATAGCAATAGGAATATTTTTTGTAATGTACCAAAGTGCAGATCTTGACTGATTTAAGAAAGCCACGATTCAAACCTTGTACAGAGATACTTCCAAATGCCCCAGTGAAAATGGGAACTACCTTCACTTCTTTACATGCAGTTCCAAATTCTTTTTAGTTTCCATTTTAGAGAATCAATACATTAATCAGTGTTGACAAAACGTTTTGCATTTTCATTGTACGGCAAAAATTATAGCTGTTTCCAAACAGCTGTTTGTGTTGTTGTTTATTACGTAAAAAAACTTGTTATCACGCTGCGCTTTTTGCTGCGACACTTGCTCGCGGTGAGTTTATCTAAGCCAGTTTATACTATAAATTATTATTATTATTATTATATCATTATTTTTTGTTTTAGTGGAAGAGACCGACGGGAGTGCTTGGTCCGTGTGGTCGTTTGGATATCTGGTATATGTTCATATGTATGTTTGGTGTCAGTACGATCATAGGCTTTGCCATATTCCAAGCTACCGTGAAAAGCAAAGAGCCTGAGACGAGTATTATCTTCAGCGCCATATACGTGCTGTGCTCAATCCTCATTCTTATGCGAGTGAAATATTTCTATCAATGGTTTACTCAACGAAGCATGTTTTGGGAAAAATGGCTTGTTCTAAACCAGCTATGGACCATTAGGTCATCTGATCAGATACCACAAGAAGTCGTAGTTTCCACCGTATGAAAATGATATAAGTATTTATCATATACTTACTTCGATATTTACATAGTAGATCGATGAAATATAGCACGTATCAGCCACCCACATTAATCACACGTGTGATTGATATGGGACTTTTCCCGCCGTTGAACCTGTCAATCTACATCGTTGATGATTGAGAGATAAACCAAGTATAGGATAAAAAGAAAATTACATGCCCGCTTTGAGATACGAACTTTATGTTCTCGTTTTCGGTATATCAGCCTCAAATGTTTTTAAACATGTTCTTAAAATATCTTTACTGATTTTAGACAATATAAATAGTACATGTACCGTATGTGGTACTTTTCTGTATACACTGATTTGTACATGTATATTGTACTGATCGAATAATTGTCATAATTTATGTTGATTTGTACATGTACTTTGTAATGACTTTCTTACATTGTTAATATGTGAAACTTGGAAGTTGATCAGTTTAGCATTTTAGATACTTGAAGATAAAAGAAAACTATTAATAGTTTGGCGATTTTCTTTGCTTTCAAAGGCAAAGCTCTGTTTATATACTTCTGGCAGAGATATGATAACTCCCATCCAGGATTTAATTTTCAATTGTCCTCACTGTTGTGAATTGTTACAAAATGATAAATATACAAAATAACAATTTTAGCAATAAAAACTGAGTTAAACAAACGCTGAGTTCTTAACAAAGCTTATGAAACATTTGATATTTCCCAGATATTTTCACATAAAAATGATTTTTTAATATTTGAGACTAGAACGAGTATTAAAAGTTCAATAGCACCGACAATCTAAATTGCCATCAAAAGTATCAATTTCGTTATTTTAAAAAGGTTCCAGTATACTAGTTTAACATATTTATATAATAGATAGGTTGCTTAAAACTGAATATATTGCTTAGTAATAAATAAATAAATTAAAGAAATAAATTAACTTAACAACACAATATATAACAGAATCCTCACAGTGTTTCATATTTATTCTAAAATGTGAGGTGCGTCGTTTTGCAATGCCTTGATTGGTTTTCAAAAACAATGATTATGTTTTTTCTTCAACTTGATCTGTTACAAATAAGATAGAAATAAAGAGACTGACTAATTATTCTTATAAAAGTTAATAGCTTGTATTCGTTTACACAGTATTGGACTTGGAGGTTGAAAGGTTATATTACTTTATTATCTGCTGAATTATAGATATTCGTGCGTAATATATGTTTCATCGGAAAAGACTGATTGATTTTAAGAATGCAGTAAATGAAGACTTTCAAAGTAGGTGCATGTATGGCGAATTATCAAAATTCATTTAATACATGCAACTTTTTTGGGCAAGTATTTTGGAAATTACATACTTCATCGTAACAACAACAACATTTGTTAATTTTCACAATCTTACAGTGTTATACATTTCATGTGGCAAAAACGTAAATCACAATAAATCTATAGTGTTTGGTAAATGAAATAACTATGTCTATGTTGAGCCGATTACATCTCATGTAACTAGGACGTTATGCTTCAGGAAAGCGGTGGTAAGTTTTACAATCTACGGTTATGGGTACGGCTGGACTGCATGTATGCAGCTGTTTTGCTGCTATGATATTAAAAGCTAATTAACAATAACTGTTAAAAATTTATATTTCGGTCAGGGTAAGCACATTATCCATGAATACGTTCGAAAATTGATTACATCTTTACATAATTTCCACATTATTTTATGGTAATAAAATTTTTAATCTTTATCTTGTAAATGTGAGTATTGAAATTTCCTCATTTCGAGACTATTAATATGCTCGGCAAAATTGTTGCGGGCGACCGAAAGGAACTACAGAAAGGTCAGTGGCATACAACGTATGTGCTGTTTGTATATAAAAGTGGGGGTTAAAACAGAGAAGAGAGACTATTTTTCGTCTTCCGACTTGTATGTTTGAAATGTTTTAAAAACTCGTTTAAACTTGATAAGAGCTTATCTTATAACGTGCTGCGTGATTTTGACACACGTGGTGTAAATATCAGTTTAAAACATTGTCTAAAATATAAATCATGAACGTTGAGATATTGTAACATGTAGTGATGTGAAGCGCATTTTTCTATCTATGCCGTGAAACAAGTCGCCTGGTCTAGAAATAGTGAAAACCAAGCTATTGAAAGACTGACTTCCTGTTATCCTTGGGCCTCTGACCAAAATTATCAATTGCTCTCTTCTCACATCGAAGTTCCCAACTGCAGGAAGAATGCTGAGGTCCTTCCTCTATTTAATGATAGGATCATGATATCCCCGTTTGTATTTAGCACGTACCTCATGTGAAAAACAAGAAATGACAGAACTACTGACAGACGCAGTGAGTCATATAGTCTCCGGTTAGCACTAAAATATTGGTTTTAAAATCAAAAGATTTTCTACAAAGGATGTTGTATGTTTCCTTCAAATAACAATACACAGTTCCTCTGTTTCTTGTCCACACTTCAGTACTAAGTTCTACGTGCCCCTAGTAATATTGTAACACGTTTTTGTAATTTTAATTATTGTAATTAATTATATAAGAGTTAATAATAATAATAATAATAATAATAATAATAATAATAATAATAATAATAATAATAACAATATTTGTTTATTTCCACCATTCACAGATTTCTCTGAATTACTGGTAGGGTCAGACATGTTTACACTTACAAACATATAATATATAAATATAAATATAATCAATTTAAATATAAAAACAAATAAATATAGATTAAAGAGATCAACCATACATGTCATTATCAGAAGACATTCCCTTTGCTTAATCAAGGAAGAGTGGGACTGTGGCGTAGAGTGGCCGGTTAAAAGCTCTACTTCTATCACTAAATAACAAAGTTTCAATACAATTAATACTATATTTCTTATAATAACATACTAATAAACAAGATTTGAAAAGAAAATATAGTAATTACAAGACGCTCTAGGAGCGTCTACTTGTGCCAGCTGGTTAATAAAATGTGAAAGCTTTTGATTTGATTGAATTCTGACTGTATAGGCGAGACTTCTCAGTTCTAATTTGAGTAGCCTGAATTTTGAGGAAAGGAGTCGGCCCTGGTTTGTCCAGTATATCAAATATTACATCAAGTGGCTGAAGACCTCGACACAAAAAAACACTGGGCAAACATAATCTTGTGCCGCGCTTCGCTGCTGGCACAAGTAATAATTACTATTAATTTATACAGTTAACAGCTGTGGTTTTTGGTTTGCCTGCGTGATAGTCTTGTTGTGGTGCTTCCCCAAAGACCTCTAAAGTGCTTCTGGAGTATAGGTGGAAAAATAAAACAAAAGCAAAATAGATGTCAAAAAACAGAATGTGATAAATGAATAGTAGTAGTAAATAAAATAGACATGATAAAACATAAATGCTATTCTGAAAGAGAACAAATAAAATAATATATGCTTTCAAAACAACAATGAAAATAGATATCTGAACAGAAATAAACTGCTGAAAAAATATCAAAACAATAATTTTTTATTGTGTACAGTGTTCGGTAACAAGTGTATGGAAACAAATTTTACTTTTTACCTGTCATTTGCAGTATCGTTATTTCACTAAATTGACTAACGAAAATTCTTCTGTTTAGCATTTGTTTTAGCATTAGTTATTCATCATAAATAAACTTAATCGTTTTTTCAAACAAATTCGGGGTTTGAAATCTACTGATAGGCAACTCATGTTAAAACATAAAGACTGCGGTCAAAAGGTTACACCTCTACGTTATTAATATTCATCTCAGCAATTAAGAAACGTTAACTCTACAACATAACATGTTTTTCTCTCGTTAGTCAGAACATTTACTCCGACGCAGGACGCCAGTTGCATTAGAAACGTCAGCCTTAAATTCTTATGTGGTGTGGAATTTAAACTGAACTCTTTGGTTGAACGGTGATTTTAGTTGGTAAGATTTTAGCCTTCCGGCCACAAACGGGTCCCCAAGTCGATTCTGGCCCTGTTGAAATCTAAATGTTTGTGCAACTTTCATTTCCATTTAAGCTAACTCAGCTTTCCATCCTAACGAGATAGGTTATATTTGAAGAATTTAACACTTAGGCTTTAAGCTGTACCTACTACCTTGAGTTAATCTGTTCTGTCCATTTTTGAACATTATTTTGTTATATCTAATAAATTAAAGATTGGAGAGATCGTGCGACCTCTAACTGCAAAGGGCTTATTATTTCAATGAAGCTACATCATTATGACGTCAGGTGAACGTCACTATAGCTATGACGTTAGAGGAATAATGTCTTGTTAGGTAAACTTAACAACGCTCACATTCACTCGAATGGTCTCAAGTTTGTTTTACCTAAATTTATCTAAGCCTTGATTTTATTTAGTTTACTAAGTTGGTTGGTAAGTTATTTTTATACGTTTTATGCAAATTTTATGAAATATCTCAATTAGCTGAGCTATAATAGCATCGTGGGCATTTTACTTGGAACCTAGAACAGGAAATCTCAATTAAATTAATTCAAATGTATCGAGAGGGCCGTTTGCTGCTTGTCTTTCACAGCACTCCTGGCGGTATGCAGTACGCATGCTTCCAGTCAATTTATGGAACCTTCTCAGAAATAATTCAAGAAGCGTACAAACAGTCTTGGGCTGTGGAGTAGGTAATATGAACCAAATTTCAGTTTTAGATTAGAAAACGTGTTTCTGATACCTAAATTTATTGCAGTCCTAATACAATGTCTGAATTAGTTAGTTTTGAGCTGATTAATAGCGAGTAAAATACTTAATAATCCGCGCCTACGGTTGATCAAAATTGATCAGGTGATTTAGGGTTAACCAGTGCAACAAAAATCATAACATTCATTCAAAATAATTTTTATTGGGCTTTTATCTCCAAAAAGTGGTCACTTATCACTTAATAAATTTGGCGGGCTTTATGACGCAAGTACAGACATATTGTTATCTTTTACATGGCTTTGACAAATGGCCTTTCATCACTAGCTCAATCGGGGATGGAAAACACTTCAAATATTGATTGTATCCCCCTAATTTTTGTTAAAAAGTTGAGCTTACTTTCCAAAGGATGTGTTAATATATTCTAAACTGGTATTTGAAACATTTCTTTAACTCTTTAATTTCAGTTTTCGACTGATAAATTTACAATAACAGACAAAGGTGAGCAGTATAGAAGTTATTAGTTTAATAAAAGTATGACAGATGAGAGAAATATTGTTGATAACAAACAGTGGAAACGTTATCTTAGTTTGAGCGTTTGTAGCGTTAGTACGCATGTCATGTATCAGGTGCTTATTAACCAAGCCATCCATCACTGATGAACTCATTTAAACTTACGGTATCGCCAAGTGGATCAGAAATAGTGTTTCGTCTGTTTTTCCCCACCAACACCAGTGCTTGAAAGGCAGAAGTCTTCAAATCCCCCGGTGTAAATCCCCGGGGAAGAGCTTTTCCTTCCATCCAATGATTTGCTTTACGGGCCACTAAGCACCATTCCTCGCGATGAAATAGCCGCCACTTTCTAAACAACCATGCTAGTGCCAGAGATGTCGCCCATAGCTGCAGGTTATAGTCACAATAGTCAGACGACATTAGGGATTTCATTTCATCTGAAATGCACAATGTATTATCGGCCAATGGTGATGCTTCTTGGAGCTTATTCAGAGGAATGTCAATTATTTCAGCAAATGATTCGGTTAGTTCCCAGTAGCCAGACGGAGACTGTAGGTTAGCCAATGACACGAAACCAAGCCACGTTTCTGGTGCAAGTTTACAGACATTTTGCGAAGGTTTTGCGGCAGTGGGTGACAATAATGTAATCACGTTAGGATCTCCTTTCTCTCCGATTACAAAGCGAGTAGATAAAGGTGGCACCTCATTTTTTACGACACAAACCTGGAAGACACAATAAGATCTTGTGAAAAAGCAAGAAGTTGATCTTACTGTCTAGCTAGTGGACTACATGTTTGATAGCTTGATTTTCATCTATTCCACAATTACTGATATTTTAGAATTAAACGTCTTGGAAAACATTTGGATTAATGTTCGTCAGATGCGAAATTTTACACAGAACAATGGATAGCTGTTTGATGATGTTATTATGTAGCACGTACACTTCTTTATAAATCTTTTGTTTCAACCACGTGGTAACCCTTTGTGCTGTGGTTGTTGTTTGCAATTGATATAATAAAACGCGCTCATCTGGTTTTGTCTCTAGGTACAACTGTTGTGGTTGAAGTTAAGTTGGTCCTCTGTGCTGGCCAAAGCTTAGAAAACACGGCTATGCCTACCTGAGGGGAGATGCTAACAAAACCACTAAAGATAACAAAAGAATTAGCAAAACCCTTTAAGACCCTAGTGGCCCATGGGTCCGGCGCTTATCTCCGGTTTCCGTAGTGTTAAGCGGATAAGAGTGTTTACCCCCCCCCTCCCCTAGACGGGACACTAATCCATCGCAGGTTAGCTCCCAGCAGGCGCTGTTACTCATTTACCTACCCCGGGATGATGGAAAGCTGAGATGCATGGCCGAGGCGGAAAAGAAGGTCACACAAATAATCGAATCTCGGCAAACTGCTGGGATCAAACTTGGGACCTTTTATTTGGAAAACAGAGATCTTACTAATTACGCCAACCACGTTCGCCCAAAAGGATGAGAGAGAAGAGTTAATTCCCCGTTACAATGTAATGTGCATTTTAGAAGAGAGGTGATGATTTTAGTTCACTTCAGAACATAAAACAGTCGAATGTGTAATATACCAAACTCTTTGTACATAAGAACGTTTTCTAAACTAACTAAATAATATTAGCAAAGGAAAAAATTGACAGGATTGCACACAAACTGACCTGGAATGGATATCCAACTTCTTTAAGAAAATCATTTTCAGGTTCTTCGCTGTCAGCAGAATTTGAGCGTTCGAGGCGGTAAAAGTCCTGAGTTTCTTCTTCAGAGTCCAAGCTGTTTATCTGCTCATTGCCCTCGATTTCTTCCGAGTGTGCAGTGTTCTGTAACAGCGTTTCCTGGTCACTGCCTTCCGGGTTGGGGAGACGACGACCCAACCCGGTGGAGAAGCCATGTATTCGCTCTAACTTAAAAGCTTTTCGCCTGCAAAAATCATCAACGTCAAAATATTTCAGAATATTATCTTAGCATTTAATATGATTTTTTGTTTTGGAATAAAAAGCTAAAAAATTCAGCCTTTACCTCTATTCATCCAATGTTGCTAAAGGTCTAAAAGGATGTATATACAAGATACACTTTGGAGTTTTCTGCTTGGTTTACATAATCCTGCGCTGATGAAGTTTGTGTTAGTTATGTATTAACTTTATTATGCAATTTGTAAAGTTAATTTTGATACATGAAGAGAATGGACAAGAAGGAGATGATGGGGAGGGGTTGTTAGTGGAGAGAAGTGGTAACGTGAGAGGAATTGGGAAGGGGAGGAGGGAAGGTTGGTGTAGTTTGAGAAAAGAACCTAAAGGCAAACCATGTTAGGTTATATTAGCGTCTAAAATACTGTTCATCAGGTAAGAATGGAAAATCCTTACAAATTATATTTACTTGTCGGTCACACGTCAAAAAACTTCTGAAAGTAATTAAACTATTCTCCTCCCAACTAACCTTCCCTCTGCCTCTGTTTCTTTGCGTGGATATTGCAGTGCGCCAATCACTTCGTTGTCGTAGCAGTACTGATCCACACCAACAATGGCTGTGCGCCTACACTGTACAGCGGTTTGCTTGCTCAGGTTACAAATCTTTTGCACTGTGGCCGGCATACTATACTCACTGTTCAGCGAAGACTCAAGATCCCGGATGATAGATCGTGCAACCAACTGATGAATCGTAGTTTGTTTAGAGGTTAAACGGCTTTTGTCTGCCGGGAATGGGATAATTCGCTCGATCTCCTCTTCGCCAACATAACCTTTAATTTTGACGACGGCAAAATTTTTTGGAAGGCCAAGTCGATCCAGTAAGTCACTTGCAGGAAAGACATTTTGGCGAAACTCTTCGTTTAACATAGCAGCGTTGTTTCCTACAGCACATGGTCTTTGCGTTTCTCCAATGCTATCAACAATTGATGGTTCTAGCGTGACGTTTTCGTTATGTCTTTCCGCGATGTCAGGGGTTGACAACTTGCTTTTGCCGTTAGGGCTTTTCTCGAACTCGTCAAGTGAATATCCAAGGCCACTGTCCCTAGCAGGACAGTTTTCGTTGTTTCCCCACTCTTCAGGAAGTGTCAGCTTTGAAGTGGGATTTTCAAAATCATCAATTACAAATTTTTCTAAAAGATTTTCCTGACTGATGTTTAACAGCTTGCCCTTAGGATCTGGTCCGTCTGTTTGCACAACTGGAAGGCCTGCGTCTTCATCTGTTTCACACAAGTTGATTTCGTTTTGGTTTACGTCTGGTTCCACAGTGGAGATAGAGGTTTGTGGTGTGTTTTCAGGACTTTGCATTGAGTTGAAATCTTTGTTATTAGATTCAAAAGAGGTTTGTTCTCTTGTCAATAATAGATCACTAAAATAAATTAAAAGTGAAAAATATAAGCTTCATCAAGAAAACCTTGATGGAGACCATTCTGTGCTTAAAGTATTTTGTTCAGTAATAAGTCGTTTTAGATTAAATGTCCATGATAAAAGAGATAGAACTAATAAACTCAATAAATTATATTATACACGTATTTCCCGAGTTGAGAGAACACTATATAGCTACTATAGCCGATTGTATTTTCAGTCTGCTTCCGATGATGCTTGTGTCTTTAGATTTATTTTTCATCATTGAAACGAAATTTAAAATCTTATTATATTCAATTGATATCACAATTATTTTCGTAGTCCAGCTGAGATCTAAGCACAGCTTTTTTTTTATGCTGCCAGAAAAAAAAACAATTTTTTCTTTTTGGTTTGCAACGTCTATTGTATATTCGTACGCAAGACTGTAATTTTAGTTGTGAAGTTTTGCGTGCACAGTACTAAATGTAAAATGATCTTACTGTTGGTTTATAATTTAAAATTCTTTTAGTTTTAATCACATTCTTATTAGTCTCACCCTTACTTTTATACTCCAAGATCAGTTATTGTCAAAGTTTGTCGAAACTAATATAAACTCGAAAGAAAAAACACTTTTATTCAAGACGTACCTTCATTGGACTAAATTAAGTTATAGTTTTAGAACACATTTATTATAGTAAAGGGTCAGAATTTCAGTTTATAGTTTATATCAAGTTAGTTGGTAGACGCTCATTTAAATTTGTAACGAAGTAATTAACACCAGCCCCACTATAAATTCCTTTAGATGTGTAAGAAAGTGATGAACTTAAATGTATACAAGTTTGTTACCCGTTAACTATGTTAGTGAGCAAAAATGGAATTGGTTGTTCACGTTACTTTTCTTACTTAAATATTTGAAATGTTAACACTGTTAACATATCACACGAACACGCCAAGCCCCAGCTATAGACAGTCTTACCTGTCGGATTCTTCATCCGTTGATTCGTTTTCATGTACGTCTTGCAGTCTTTGCTCGTCCGGCAAGTATTCCAAGTCATCGTCAAACCAAAACACCTTTACGGAACCGTTTGAGAAACTACGCTTGCTCCAATTTAGTCGACGTAACTTTGAATTTCGCGGGGATTCTTTGTTTGTTTCCGAAGGCGACCGAGATAGAATTCCATATAAGGCAATCCGTTTGCCGTGTAAGACCTGCGGAACTTGCTCCGGTGTCTGGAGCACGTCGTACCCATCAGGGAGGTGCCAGCTGACCTGAACATCTGTAATCGTTGGTTGCATGGCTTCCTTCAGCGCTTCGTTGACCTATCAATAAATAAAAGATAAGCTACGCCAAGCACAAAATAAACCTTGCATAAGTCAAAATCAAGAATTTAGTATGTTTTAGGATGTCTTAGCGACCTCGGGCTGCCATAGTTTAACATTGTATCCTTTGGGGTATCAAGTTCTAATAGACTGAACTCAGTGAATACAAATCGCTTTCTCATATCTTCTCAATGTATATACATATATGTTTAACAAGACGAATGCGTTTAGAGAGCTTTTTTGATAACTCATCAATATCTGATTCAAAATTAAAATGCCTATCTATGCTAACTCCTAAAATTTTATGGGAAGCGACCTCTTCAATGACAGATCCGTCAATCGGCCGGGAATCTATAACACAAGCCTCGCGCACTGCAGACTGGCACCTTACTGAATGGGCTTATTAGGCGTCTATTGGTATCTTTTAGTGGTAAAACTCTTTTATTGCCACACCCACTTCTATCTTTTAGGTGTATGTCTTACAATTTCCAACAATCATCCCCATCGTACGATATGTGGGCTCCCTCATCCCCTCCGGAGTACGGTTAGGGATCAGTAGCAAAGGCTCTAGTGTCTATTTTTGGTTACTTTATTGTTTAAAGGTTACGTCGTTCTTGTTAATACCTTGATTGATATGCGCTCTTGCTCTGCGATAAAATACGCTTTTCCATTCCCTGCGGACGCCACTCCTTGCAGAAGATTAGGACACGCTTCTGGACCAATACCAAATGTATAAAAGCTGCAAATAGTATATGAATTAAAAAAACTAAACTATCCAATGATACCATAGTTATAAAAACTACATCTAAATAGTTTGAGCTTATATATCCACTTAAAAAAGAAAATAACCTAAACATTTGCACGGCGTCTTGGCTTCCCGGAATTCCAGCTCGCCTATATTAATTATAGTTGTAAGATCTATACTATATATGTAACAATAATGAACTAAATAAAGGCGAATAAATAAAGATATATATTTAGTTTATTTTCAGTTAATTTTGACGGAATAGATTGCGAGTTGTTCACGCTCATTAGACTTTACCGTGATTAACAAAATTCACTTAACTTGACTCCATTACTTATAAGATGCCCTATTTTAATATCATTCCAAAATAAGGGAAATGACAGTTTTCCCATTCGGCTAATGCGTCTTACGCATCTGCATGTGTCCCTTGGGAAACCAAATTCCATACGTTTAAAATGTATTATAGCTCACAGTTCGGCCGAAAAAAAACACGATACTTCACTCATTGCGCAATTGGCTTTTTTTTGGTTGTACTCTGTGGCATGCTCTCAAAAGAGCCTTTACATGGGATAGCAAACATAAGATTGTCTAAGCTATGTTCTCGCCGCATGGAAACTGGTTCGCTACACCGATTAAACACCAGTCTACCGAACCGCGCTCTTTACATGTTTAAAGATTCATGAAGTAAATTTAACTATGTATGTATGTCACCATTAGTTTACAACACTACAAGTTTTCCTTTGTAATATTTTTGCTCGTGTTTCAGTTAAGAAAGTTTCAAATGTTCTAAGTATTTTCTAGAAGAAACAAAATTTTACGAGAAACTTGTTTTTACCAGCAAGATTTTTTTGCTTAATTTCAGGTACACAATAAATGATAAAAGGCATTCAAAGACATTCCGGTTTGATTTAAAGAAATTAGATTTTCAAATTAAATATTCATGTTCATCTGAAATAGCTAAGATTATTGTTTATACACAGAAGTCATAATTTTAGAGATCAGATGGTTTGCGTGGTAATATAATCCGTATTAATAAAAAGGAAAACATCAATCTGACATGAATGTCGGTGTTATTAAATTTACCCACTCAAAGGATTTTATAGAGTGCACCATGATTTTGAAATTGACATGAAGATTTGCTGAAAATGTAATTACTTTACTGTTTTTAAACTATACGTACCATTGCAAAGAAAAATAATAAAATTACCAAAAATACGAGTCCTCTAGACTTGATGTGAAAATAGTTCAAATTTCAAAGGGGAGTTGATCAAAACGTTAAATGAAATGCAAATTTTGTTTTACACCTGTTCTTAAAGATAGTTCTTGCTTGTTACAATAAAGATGAATATAGAATTTGTGTTTTCCCGAAATTTTCGATCGATGTTTTTATCTCCTTAAATTTGAGGAGAATAAAGACAAAAATGACATATTTCATGAGTATTTGAAACTTTTCAGCTATCCGTTACGGCCATAAATCAGAAATGTCTCAATCAAGATTTGCGTTTTTGCTTTCTCCTTAAGGGAAAACATGTTTCAAAATCAAATCCCTGATTGAAATGAATATTGCGAACAAACTAATTTTCGCTAAAAAGGAAATGGATTTTTATCGCAACACAATAAATCACGTTCCAATTTAGCATCGTAACAGCTTTTGCCTTTTTATTAGCATATTAAAAATACGATAAAATTAAGCTCGACAAAAAAAGAAGATTTCGTTCAGGAAATGAAACAAAAATAAACTTTGAAAGTAAACAGCGCGATTACACTCTGGTCCTAGTTAAATTGAGCCTGACAAAACTACAGTGTGTTTGTATAGTCCTGCGTGAAATTGGAATTTGATACAGAGTTTTATGATGAAAGACACTTCAAGCTAGATTTTATATTTTTTAAAAGACATATATGCAAAATGTTAATTCTAATTATATAATGCTCAGCAAAAATTTGAAATTCTGTTTCAGTAATCAGTTCCGAGGAAGATGGCAAAGCGATAACTTAACATATTATTGCTTTATATCTTTATAAAATACAAGATTTTTGGTTAACGCTTGAGACCCAAACTATGTTATAAAATACTTCCAAACTAACTGCAAACGTATAAGAAGGCTATATATTAATCAAAACTTTGCTCACCCATACACCTGTTTCAGAATATATGACATAATTTAATCCAACAAAATAAATATTGTATTAGATTTCGTTTCAAATACCTCATGGTGTTGGCATTTCGCCTAACAAGATCTACGACCTGTGAAGTATTGGAGACCCCTCCATCAATAACCATAAAACCTATCCGTGGAACTCGTGGTTTCCGAGGTTGATCGAAAATAAACTTTAAAGGTTGAACAAGATCAGTGCCCCCAAGGTCTGCCCGCATTTTTTTGATATATTGTGTTGCCTTTTCGACAGTCTCTTCACTGTACGCTTGACTTGTGTGAAAAACACTTCTGTAATACGACCCAAATCCAACGATATTAAAAAAACAGTTCACTGGCAAACTTTTAAGAAACAGAATCAGACATTCTTTTACATTAAATATATGATCACCGCTCATGCTACCGCTACGATCGACTAAAAAAATAAATTCTGAAGGGAAATCTGAGTTTTTGATTTGTGGATGATAGCTAATCATAATGGCTGCTTTCTCCGAGAACTGCTCTATCATGTCTGTAGTTACTTTATCTGATTGCTGTCGATCTTTCAGCTTTCTTCCTTCCTCAATCAAAACATAGGGATCGCAAGGATGGGCTAAATGTAAGAGGATTTTAAGTTCTCGGTCGTATGAATGCGGTTCTGCTATGGTAATGTGGATCTTTGAGGCGCTTGTGGCTTGCGAATCGGCATCCACTTGAATAGCATGTGTTGGCGATGAACATCCAGCCAACAAACATGGCGTCGCCACATAAAGCTGAAGATCAAATGAGTATTTTTCCTCTGTTTGACGCGGTACATATGGGTTGAGTATCTGGGAGTCATTCAACTTTGAGCATTCTGTCGTATTACTGTCTTCGTTAATCAGCCTTGGTGTAAATACAGATGGTAAAACGAAAACGATTCCTCCACTCACTTCATCTGTGTCTAACTCTGTAATCAGAGTCACTTGAACAAACACTGATACCTGTGGAGGAATTCGGCCAATACCAAGACAAAATAGACTATCTTCACGTTCCTCAAGTGGAAAATGTCTTTTATTCTTCTGTTCTGGGGAAATATGGTCACGGACCTCTGTAAATACATGTCTTTCTTCGATTGTTGCTTCCAGTTCAACTACAGTCGTTTTCCAATCCTGAGGAAAAAGAAATAACCCTTCGATGTCATAATCTAAGTCGTTGAAGTATCGCAATGTTGCTAAAATCTTTGCGCCAAATCCATTTATTTCGGCAAAAATACTCGAAGCTTTTAGTTGAATGTTAGAGGAAGTGCTACGGTTTACTAAACCGAACATTTTAAGCAGATATGTCGTCCATCTGTTATTTTGTTTTCCCGAACTTGCTTGTCATATGTTTCATCGTTGATCGACTCTGTGATTTCAAAATCAAAATCTTTTCTAATCGCCTCGTTGACTGATTATGACTCAAACCCTTAGCTTCAAAAGAGTTTTCTTTATGATAAGATTGAAGAAAAAAATCATTCACCCAAATAAAACGCATTGGAACATCCGCTTGTCACATACTGTTCTTCCAATTAAATCTGTTTTCCTAGCATTTATTATGGCGGGAAGTCATTTAAATGAACTAAGTTTGAATCTGTTTTTAATGGACTGACGAGAGCAGTCGTGTCAACCAATCACAAATCATTACTTTGAAAGCAAGGGAAGATTGGTTTGTTCGGTAGCAACCAATAAAAAGGTAAAATTATTTTAGTCTAATGGTAGCAGTCAATGAACTGAATGAATAGCGAATCTTTCAGTTTTGTTTTGACTGTTAAAGATGTAGCCATCTGCTATATTTTCTGATATCCCTCATTTGAAGAGTTTGATAACAAAAAATGGCTGCTTTGCTAAAAGGAAAATTTCGTTTACACTATAACTTGGGGTTTTGAGAATTTTTTTTTTTTTTGCACTAAACATCCTACCGCAAACAAAATTTTCATACTCATCTCAACTTAGGAGCGCTGTATCGAAAGCTGAAACAAGCGTTTTAATTTGTTTGACTCATAAACGGTAAACGTTTTTTGCATTCAAGCTAAAGCAACATGTGCAATAAACTTTACTCATTACGAATAAACTAATATATATTTCTCTGAAATACGTTGGTAAAGACTCCTTATAAATATGAAAGAAGTAATCGCTTGCTTGACAAAGAAAACATGTTTTTTCGTACGGCAAAATTCAAAGATAAAAGATAAATTATGCTCAGATGAGGAATTGCGGATGGCTTGAACAAAGAGCTTTGTGAACAAAATCTTATTGATTCCGCTCGAACGGCAGCTGAAAGAAATTAGACAATAAGACGTCTCGGCGAGAGAACAGTTAGATCTAATAAACCTTATTTAAATTTAGACATAAACTCAAAGCCACTCATAGAACTGGTATTCTTATATAAAATGCAAAAATAATACGAACAAAGAATAATATATTTAATCGTTTTGTAAAAAAAGTCTCTTTTGGGTTAAGCATAACGTCTTCCGCCTAAGTTGTTTTAATAATAGAGTTACAGTCAGTGCTGGCAACTATAAAACTCCAATGAACTAAACCAAATGCAAACTCTCATTTCATCTGCTTATCGTTACTGAAACGTATAGCTTATTGCTTATAGACATTTTGTTTTAAGTGCTATATTTTTATTGCGCAAAGAAGATCCGCATTTATGTAGCGGGTAATGAGGGACGCTTTTGATTATAGTACTTGCTATATACATACCATGGAATATGTCACTTCTCACTTGTATTTTCCGTATATGCACGATCTTTTAGTTTTAAGCGAATGTGTTTTCGAAGGATATACAAGTGGCACGTTCTATGGAACCGTTATGAGAAAGTATTGCATAACTAGTCCACTTTATCCGGGTGTAAAAAGTAATGCCACAATTTGTGTGAGGCAGAACATGCATACGCTTTATCACATAATTTTTAAAATGTTAAAATTCAAATGCAAGTATAGTAATTAAGAGATTAGCTCTCTAGTGAAATCTGTTCAAATAGTATCGTATCATAAATGTATGATTTGTAAGACACAAAACTAGTTTTTAAAGTGGCTGTGGCACGGTTCAAAGAACTGGGTTCGATTTCTGGTTTGAATATATTATTATTATATAAATACACGCCGAATCCACTAGATTTTGCAATAAAGTTTCTCTTATTGGCAAATAGCTGTACAGTCTTTGTTTTATAAGAACGTCGAATTTTTCGATTGAGGCTGAAAGTTCTTAAATATTTTCGTTTTATCAGCTTCAAATGTTCTTAAACATGTTCTTAAAATATCTTTACTGAATGTAGACAATATTAATAATACATGTACTGTATGTGGTACTTTTCTGTATACACTGATTTGTACATGTACTTTGTACTGACTTTCTTTTCAGTTTGTCTCAAGAACTATACCTGAAAACTGCAGTTTGGTAAATGAAAACCTGTGATGTAAAATTCTTACTCTGTAAACTTTAGTCAAGAAGCCCAAGCAAATTTTTCAATACAACTGTATGAATTATTTCTTGGAATGCCTATTAAAGTATCTTATAGTTATCATGGATTCGTGAGGTTATTTGGAGGGTCTGAATGGGGTTAACCGACTACCGACAAAACGAGAAAAATAACCGACTATCAACACTAAATTTTAAGTGACAGCCGCCATAGTCAGACGTTATAGGGGTGTTTTTATTCAGAAAGAAGGATATTGAATTCATTTCTTGCTCATGAAATGTTTAGATCCTTTATTGCGCTTTCATTTCACAAGACGTAACCTCATCAACTCCAATTTACTTTAAAACCCCGGGATCCTCCTTTTCAAGGGGCTAATGAGACGTCCTGCAGTCTCATTTCTTGTCTTTTAGAACAGCAGATTGTAATCGAACCATCAAGACACCTTGCAGCTCGCTAATCAAAGAAATGCGTTCGGCTTGTCAGTTTACTATTGTCCTCTTAAGATTGCAGAGAATTTACCCCCTTTCCCTCCCCCGGCAAGTAGCAACGGCCATGCTGCAGCTGGCAATCGGCAGGAAATCAAATTCAAATCTTTAATAAAAGCTTTGTTGTATTGTATCGGTATATTAGATTTGCAAACAAAAGAAGAGGTAGATGATCACGTTGCTAAGGTAATCAAAGCTAGCGAGAACGAGTGCAATCAAATTATGAACTATTACAAGTTGTACGCTTAGTCTAGAGGTTAAAATCTTAAAACTGTGCAAATTACATTATTTATAATAGACGTAAATAATTAACTTAAATTTTTAATCATTAATTGAGATATACTGACAACCGACCAAAGTCTAACATTTTAACCGATAACCGATAAAGTAATAAAATCTTAACAGACAACCTCCCCCCTCCCCCTCCCTCTTCCCCCATCATCCCATCTCCTCCATTCAGACCCTCTATTTAGTCAGTTTGTGACTGGATGAGGCTAAATAAGCCTTAAAAGTAAGCAGAAGGGATGCACTCACTTTGTCAAAACTTTAGATCAAGGGATAGAAGGTTCTGGATTTATAGGCGGACCGCTCTCTTGGGTGATCTCTGAATGCAACGGACTCTTTTTTAATAGTCAATTGGTTTGCCTCCCCTAGGTTGGTGATTTTATTTGTGTCGTGTGTGAGTCAAACTTAAAGAAATAAGCTTTTCAGCTACTCCGGTATCCGAGAGTAAAGAATATGCTAATTTATACAAAGAGAAACAATATTCTATACACACGCATATACGATATGCTAAACGAATGAGCTCGTATTTACCATAAGAGCTGTATGACAGCTATATCATGCAATTCATCTTTTTAGCTTTAATGTAGCCTTCAGTGAAAACTAATCGTTTCAGTTCTAAAACCAATTAATGGCATAAAAAAATTAATCAGAAGCATTTAGCTCAAGTTTCAATCAAATCCGCCTAACCTGCTTTCACGTCTTGGGAGAGTTTGTATGCTTACGGTTCAGTCTTTCTACTTTAAAAGAAACAAAAACACGTTGGCCTTTATCATAAAACTTGGTGACAACTGAGGCGAACGTTAAGCGATAAACAGGTACCTTAGCAACTAAGTTAATCAGGCAACTGTCGAATACTTTACAATAGGAAAGAGCTGGACAAAAGAGGAAAACTAACAATAACATTGTTGAGTCTTGTAGATGTCTCTTGATCCAAGTTGGGGCTAAGAGCCATACAATACAACACAATACAACACAATACAATACAATAATTTTTATTACCTGAGGATGACACTAATAACCGTGTAACAGTAATCGTTAGAGGATGAACATTAAACAGTATATGGGGACCAAAACAGACTTTCTGAGGACTAATAAAAGCGTGATATATCAAGGACTCCATCCCCTCCATCCCAATCCTACCCTCACCCCTTACACTCACCCCATTCTTACCCTTACCCTCACCCCTACCTTCATCCCATCCCTACCCTTAACCTCACCCCTTCTCTCACCCCTTCCTTACCCTCACCCTATCTCTACTCTTACCCTTCACCCATTCTATCCCTACCCTTACCCTCACCCCTTCCCTTTCAATCACCCCAACCCTTCCCTCACCTCTTCCCTCACTCTATCCCTACCCTTACCCATTACTCACACAAGCCCTACCCTTACCCTTACCCTTACTCCTTCCCCTTCAATCACCCCTTGCCTCACCTTATCCTTTCCCTCAACACATTCCTACCCTAACCTAATTCCTCACCATTTTTTTTCTGTTTATAATTCGAAAGTATTCCATTGGTAAAACAATGATTTCTTCACTCCCTGTTGCTGCATTTCCAATTCTTGACTTTAGTAACGTCACAACCGCCTCCCTTGTGGCGGCACAGGGAGGGCAGGATGGGGGGGGGGGCGGCTGCTCCCCCAAAAATTAAGTTGAAGCCCTTAATTGTTTACGAATGTGATCCTTGTACCAAATGTACAAATATCGGCAGAGAATATGCAGGAAATAGCGTCTCAGAGGGGTTAAATATTCAAAATTTCCCGGGAAAGCATGCTACCGAAGTCGTTTTCACGCCTGCGGCGCTTGCTGTTGGACGCCTTCGGTGCCCGAGATTTTGCTTCCCCCCCCCCCACCCCCCAATCAAGATTTGCTGCCGCCGCCTCAGGTCACAATGTCTCTATTGGGAGTCAGCAGCAGTGTCTGTACTGTAACACCAAAACAACTTCTCAAAGCAGTTGGTCACACTAGTATATCCTACGCGTACTCATGGACTCATGATATAAGTTGCCATCGACCATAACTAGCCATCTTGCACGATGTAGTGAGAAAATGCACGAGGTGATTGAACAGCAAAAGTCTGTTCTTTGCAATCGCTTTGCTTATATTCAAAGTCATTTCCAGGAGAGTTTCGTTTAACGTTATGAAATCATCCATGCTAGCTATAGAAAAAAATATGCGTCACAATAACAATAGAGAAAAGTTGTCTATTATAATTTAAAAGTAACAGCAACATTGAAACAAATTTTGAAACTTCAATTTTGAGTTTTTCAGCTAGCTAACCAAAGGAGTAAGGCCGCAAGTGTCTCTGGGTAATATAACGATATGCATGATAATCAAAGTTATATATTTTTACAATGGAATTTGTTACAATTTCGAATTGGAAATGTACACAAGCTTATAATTTTAAGTATTTTTAGGATATTGTTTAAAGAAGCCAGTGGACGTTGCTCAGCATATAAGCCAATTAAGCTCGTCAATTTCATTGAAAAAGTCCCATTGGAAATTGTTGGGGTTTTGATAAAATCATTTTAGTCCGCAGAGTGCCCCCGAAAAACAAATTAACTCAAGAGTTAATGTTTTATACTAGCACAAGTTTTTGGCTAAAATGATTATTTATTCGGAAATCATAAACACAATTTTTAAAGGAAGGCTTTCTACTTTTGAATCCATTCTCTATACTTTTGCAAGACATTGCCCAATACATAACATTTTAAACTCTAAGTTACATTTATTTTTATTCAGAAAAACAAACAATAAATTCAAATTTTGAAAGTGATTCATATAGTGAATCTATCAGAAATACCACAGTCACTTTATCAAGTAATAATTGTTTAAATTATTCAAAGCACGCGAGACACAAACCAAGTCGAAGTATTACATCCATATCATTTGGACATTTGTATTCATAGGAGTCACTTATAGGCATCAAAAAACAAAACCGAAGGAAAAAACCAGCGAGCCTTCGATAGTATCTGACTATCTCAAGGGTAAGGTAATGAGAATTTGTTGGGTCATTTTTTTCTTTACGATTAAGGTTTTCAATATAATCGAGTCGTGAAAACTCAATGCATAAAACAATACAAGAATGTATTTGGTTTTCAGATCTCAAACACCGGCTATATTGGTTTGCATCAAAAGTTTGTCATAACTTTATATCAGTTCAACAAATCCAAAAATTTCGCTACATTTACAAAGTAGCAACAATTTTTGAAACTGTTTTTGAGCTGATCTCGAATCAGAGGAACTCTCTGGTAACGGGTCTTCATATTAAGTCCGCCAACAGAAATGATTTTAAACAAGAAGCAATTCTTGATAAACTTTGAAATTTTAGCCATCACAGTTGAGCGCTCTTCAAAGAATCTTTTAAAAGCTTCTCATAAATTATGAACTGCTTTTATAATAAAATTGCTTTTAAAATTATCGTTAATTATTCGGCCAGTTAATTAAGCAATAGAACAAAACCACAAATGGACTCACCAAAGCTAAAGTTGCCTTGTCACAAAAGACAGCAGGCTTGGTACATGTGTTTATTTAGAAAAATACTATCACTATCTACTGTTTATTAATCGTGTCTTTATATTCAATCCTTTAATTGATGATCCATAATGGTGGCCTATTATAAAAACTGTCCTGTTTTCAGTCATCTATTTCGTTGAGCTTAAATTCACTTTTCCTTTCTTCGAAAAATTATTTCATACTTGCCTATTGTTCATAATCTATTTTGTCCTTTATAATTACTGCCTTTAGTTCTACAAAGTACACCACTCCTTACTGTAAGGATTTATAGTTCCAGATACAAAGTTAACATAGCTCGTACAAACAATTGTTTACATTTTTATTTGAAACCGATAACGAAACAATTTTTTGAATGACATTAATTCGTCTTGAATCTGATTAGTCGCGAGTACACATAACATAACAATAAGCTTTATTGACATGACGTTTCAGTATTGTCAAAGTATTTTAAAACAAAACAAAAAAATTACAAAAATATGATGCAATTTACTCTAACAACAGTACTAGACTTAAAATCGTCTAATATACAAGCATTATATAACAAGAGTTGATCTTATTCTGACGCAAGAGTATATAAACAAAGCAATGTCTTGGTAACATTTTGAAGAGTCTGGATTTAAAATGGTAAAAGTTTGAATTTCTTGAGA
>JAOBRB020043806.1:0-15324 GCA_027575285.2 Zoanthus pulchellus | reverse complement strand
TCAAGTGTTAAACACAGGGCTACTCTCGGTGACAGAGCCTTTCAACAAGCAGCTCCAACCCTATGGAACGCTTTACCACCAACAATCAGGAACATTTCTTCTTTTAACGTTTTTATTTTAAACTTGCATTTAATCTGTAACACAGTGTATATATTTTAATTATTATTAACGTTATTACTTTTAAAAATCTTAATTTTTGTAGACTATTCTAATTATGATATTCTTTGTCAGTATTCAAGTTGTAATGCGCATGCGAACATATCCACATGTAGTATGCGCAATGTATATCTACTATTATTATTATTATTATAATTATTATTATTATTATTAATTTATCTTTTTCATAAGCTTTGACTGTGGTTCGGTATCCAAACGGTTTGTTCTGGATATTTTAATTCACTTCTTTCTATTTGTTGCACTAAATGTTGCGACCGTGTACCCACTTCGAGTGACGAATGGTGCACGCAATATTGTTCGCAATGTTGCACTGTGAATCCGGACCTTTTTAAAAGTAGTTTTAGTAAAATTCTTTCCAAAAGTACTTGAGCAGCCATGTAGTAAGCTAAAGTCGCCGGGGTTGTATTTTTCTAAAAATAACGAAGAAAAACTATTCAATACAAATTTATGAGCTAAAGTATCCCAAGAATAAAATAATTTAAGTTTCTGAGCAACATCCATGAAGAAACGGCAAAGAAATAAAATATTTTGTAACGTTTCCTAAAGGCGATTCAGAACTGAAGACTAATCATAGGCGGGGCTCTCACCGAAATCGATTTCTCTAAAAATATTGATGTAAAAAATACAAGGCAAATACATTTTGTAAAGGACCCTAAAGGCAAGAT
Organism: Zoanthus pulchellus; assembly: GCA_027575285.2. NCBI lineage: Eukaryota > Metazoa > Cnidaria > Anthozoa > Zoantharia > Zoanthidae > Zoanthus > Zoanthus pulchellus. Next base: position 14,482 of record JAOBRB020043806.1, on the reverse strand, counting down.
AACTTACCATTTTCAGCAACATACGTTCAGAAATAGCGAAGAAACCAACGATTTTGTAACTTTTCGTAATGGCGTCTTTCAAAACAAACATAGGAGCAACCTCATCCCCAGTGTCCTCTCTTTCGCTATTGCAGGACACTGGGAAGAAGTCAAAATCTCCGAGAAAAAAAACGGAGAAACGCTAGCATTTTAAGACTTGTTGCCTTACGGCACAAGTAATTATTTGGTTCCCGAACTAGCTGAAACATTGCACGTGTCGCTGAGAATGCCTCCAAAATACACGTTTACCTCGATTTGATTATTTACCATGATAAAAGAAATATCTATTTTGAGGAAACTTGAAACATTTTTTGTTATGACGCAAACGGTTTCCCCGCTTTTTAAAAAAAATATGGCCAGGATTTTGAAGATTTAAGTAGACAGAGCTGCGGATTGTGGAGAGTTCGCTTAATTTGCATGTGGCAAAAGCGTTCACCGAATGAAAAAAATTGCACAAAATATAACGCACAACCTTATTCACAGTTCCGAGCATTAACTTCAATCCTAATAAAAATAACTTAACTAATAAAAACAAGCGGACTGAAAGGTTGGTTCTTTACTAATAAAATAACTATACTTCTTTCCGGATGTTACTAAAACCAGGAATGGGGAATGGTTTTTGAACATTAAATCTGTATTGCAGCAATGGGGAATGGTTTTTGAACAATAAATCTGTATTGCAGCAATTTGATCGTATCCTGCACGTTGTCCTCACAAACCGCTCCTTTAGGAGCGACCAAATGTTGCGAAAGAAACGACAATTACTTCATTTAATTACTTTCATTCATTACTTTTGTTTGCTTTTTCTTCTCTTAAATGTGTATCTAACTTGTTTCCTTTTTTTGTTAGATATGTAGCTGAATATGGTAAGTTGTTTTTATTACTCGGAGCGACCGTTTTTGATTATGTTTTTATTAGTAAAGAACCGCTCCTTTCGGAGCGATCGTTTTTTATGTTTTTATTAGTTACCCGCTCTTTATATATTTTTTTTGTCAACGTACTTTGATTACCTATGTTGTACACGAGTTGCTGTATGCGCCCCCCCCAAATATATCTTGGGGGGCGTATTGTTCAATATATCCACTGACTGTATATAATCTCGAGACTGAGATGTTTCAAGCGAGAAGGAAAAAAGATCTCACCCGCTCCAACAAACCACGTTGTAAGGCTCTTTGCTCAGTTTGGCAGAAAACAATCCAAGAAATTCAAGTTTATAAACCAAACAGCAAAGTAACCTAAGTGGAATGAAATGTTTGGAGTCTTTTTTTTTTGTGACTGGTTTGTTACCATAATACTGTAGTTTGAACTAAAAGATTTGAGAAAATACGTCGTAGCGTAAAATTTAATAAACCTGTAAAGGCTAACGCTGAAAAAAGGACGTACGATTTTATGCTATGTTATTTAACAAAACAGCACGTTCCATACTCTAAGTAGAAACCGATTTCAATCCTCTTTAATAGTTACAAAGTTTTGAACTTGGTTTCAAAAGGCAGGAAGATCTCGCATTTTCGTAAGCCTAAATATAATCTCAAGTTAACAACAAGCCTGTTTGTCTTTTGTTCGCCGCTTTAGTGCTAAAATCAATTTCCGGTGACCTAAAAGGCGGGCATTTCCAAAGTTATTCTCGTCAAACGTCGGTAGTTCCCAAAGGTAATGAAAACCCAATCAAACATATGACGAAAAACATTTCCATAAATCAATGCTGGGGGTCCTTGAAAGTTTTTGACCCATGCCCTAATTGGCCTGAGCAGGGCTTAACAATGAAAGAAGAACTTTTATTGATAACTTTTCAACTTTTTCTAGATAGCTACGAGAGATAAGATACAAATTAGTTCAATAGCAGATTCAATTATGTTGTTTTAAAAATAAGCCGCCGTATTGACATGGTTTGATTTTGAACCCTGAGCCTGCAGGACCAACCAACTGCCTCTTGTGTCTCCGTGGTTACAGCTACACACGACTATGCACGACTGCTGACAAAATGCACATTGTATCTAAGTGTTACGTTGTTAAAGCTATTTTAAAAACACCAAAACAGCTATAAAATTGTAGTTCACAACAAACATTTCCTTACGCACTTTACACTATCGAGCCTTGAAGGAGAGTTTTTATATTTGTTTCGTGACGAACTTTTGCGTCCACTGCAAAAGAATATTTAGAGCTCAATATTGGCCTCTTGTTTAAAATTCGTTTAGGCTTTCGAACACTGACTTCTGAGAGGGATTTCCTTAAATGGTACTCGCAGTGTTCAAGAAAAAAAGCTAGTAATTCTTGCATACTTCTCCGAGTTATGGATATTTTTCGTTGACTGATTGCAAGCAGTGCATCACAGAAGCCGTGAAAGTTTAATGCCGCTCTCCCGGCATCGTACGCCCAGTAGCGGCGGCCAATAGCAATGAACAATAGCTCAATTGAGGCCAGTGTAAACCCGAACTCTGTAAGCATACACTTTCTATGAGAGAAAAAGGAATCAAAGTCATTTATTTGTTAAAAAATATGGAGTTTATAACCAGTTATCTGTAAGATAAAATAGAAAAATCTTTCTAATTGTTTTAAGTTTTAAACTTCGTTCTAATTTAAGGGTTGTTTCGTTTTCGGTGATTTCTCTATGCAGGTAACAGAACTAATAACGAACTAAACACTTTTCTACATCTTAAGTTGCCCTGAGGTTAGTTTAGGATATTGTTTGAACCAAACTTACCATAAATCGCTTTACAAAAGTATAAATTTTACACCGCAATAAAAAAAAGAGATTGTTTGACTAACGTTTCGTACTAGACTTCTTCGTCGGAATGAATGCATACCAAACGTACATGAAGGCCGAGGTGGTTGTACAGTAAAGCAAATCAGGATGAAGCAATGAGATGAGTATGTAAAGGAAATAGAAGAATAAAGGTGTGCGAAAAGAATGAAACTTTAAAAAGAAAAACAATAGTAGGTTAACGGAAAGTGATGCGCTCATTCTTCCCGTGGTGGTTGAGTGTGCCCAAAGCGTGACTATAAGTCAAATTTCTTTAGTCTTGCGACAACCGTTAGCGCCGTTGAAAATAGAAAGACCAAAAGCAACACAATTAAAAATAGAATGTCTAGAAACAGCCGGATAGAATTGGATAGATCGTTCTTGCGTATGCTATTCATACGGTGATCCCTGATGCCCCGCGTAAACTGCGGCCAGTTTCCCGATATATTTAAAACGATTATTCCACCAGCGCGCGTTCAATATGATATGATAGATAGGCAACGAGGCGCGTAGCCTACTAAAAAAAACAGGATGTTACAATGTAAGATAACTTCCGGTTTAACTCATTTCCAAAAATATCACATGTCTATGAAAAAGTTAACTTTCAAACCTGCGCGCGTTGTTCTGAATGAATTATAGGACGCGACGATCATACCACCTCAAGTTTGTCAAATGAGGGAAAACAGAAATATTCTCTAAATGTTTACAGACTTAATTTAACCCGCATTAACCGCTTCCGCTAAAATTATTGTGCAATTGCACATTCGTGCAGTTGTAAAAGTCAAACTGAAGTGGAAAGCGATGCAGCCCTTGCTCCCCATGCTGTCGGACGTATAAAAACTTTTTAGGCAGGCATCAAGTTTCTCCTAATTCATTTCTCCAGTTGGAATTTGTGCACGGGAGTCAACAGCCAGTCTGAAAAGGTTAATAAAAATAACTAATTAACTTATAAATTGTCAAAATATAGTTTTCAAAGTTTTACCTTGAAATATTTTCATGCTGTTTTTAATAAATCAATAACTTTCTTTTCACTCAACTCCAGCGCGACAAGATTTTCGCTGGCCGCCATTGTTTATTAAGGGAAAACTTTTATCTCTCTCTTAATTTCAAGCTGACGAGTACAATAACCATATGTAGATTATAGTATATTGGCACATACACCATAATGGCTAGGCCAATAAAAAGTCTCAAATTGCATTATCCAATGATCCAGTTTTTAATAAAACTTGTTCTAATTGGAGTATTGAGTCCAATAGATAATAACAGAAGTTGTACAATCGAAATAATCAGTAACATTAGTAGACTCGAGGCGCGTAACTGAGGGATGCAAAGCTGCGATTTGTTTTGGGGGCAATGTTTGTATCCTGTGAGCCTTACCTTTGTTCAATCGAAAAGTTTTGTTTGGATTCAACATTCAATTGCTTCCTATAATCTTAGGCAAATAGTGAACTTGAAGGAGCCGACACAGCCATTGAAACCATCAACTAAGAGCAACTGCGAAAGCTAAAAAACTTAAGAAGACTTTTGACACTAGTGAAAAAAATTGTGTCAGCACTATGATTGGCTATGCAGTCTCGTTCATACATAAAAAAAACGTCGTATGACCAATATAACAACAAATGCAACAAATTCACGCTTTGGTATACACGTCATTCCCACTTTCTATTAACTATCTGTTGTCCCGTTCTGTTTTTTATAACATCTTATTGTTTCACAAAAATTAATCTCTATCCTTAAATTTTCTTTTGCTTTACATGCTCACCACCTCTCGATCAGTTATCTCTCCTGCATCAACTCGGACGGAGGACTCCAGTCCGAAACGTCAGTCAAAAATGTTCTTCTTCACCACGGTATAAATTGTATCAGTTTCAGTTTATTTATTTGACGTAAAAAAACAACATAAGTACAGACATTCAAAATATTACAAAATTATTAATTATGAATGAAAGGAATATAAGTTTTTTTCTGGCGAGGAAGCTCAAATAGAAACCGTGTCGCGAGACTAATGATGCAGCATTGCATTTGACATAAATCAGTGAAAAAAGCAACCAGTTTTCAAAGTATAAGAGCAAAAGATTAGTGATGTTTAGTACCTTGCAAGCATTCTGAACGAAGAGGCTCCCATCGTTGCAGATGCACGGAGACCTGCAAAATGCCGAAACAGCAGCAAACACCGTTCAAATATGTGCAAATACTCAAACTGTTTGGCTCTTCTAGGGTACAGCTGATCTAGACATCCAACACTGACCGTCTCGTCCTCTTCATTATCAACACTACAGATAGCAATGATAAAAAAAAACTGGTCAACACATATTTCAGTTGTTACACCGTCGACTTGTTACGTTGTTCTAAAGTATCAATCCACCATGTGTTAAGCGCGCGTTGAATTCTCTACAATTAGGATCTTGATGTGATCAAGTGAACCATTGTTAACTGGTGTTTTTCAGAGTATAATGGTGAAGAACAAAGCAAAAAAGAACAATGAATAAACTGTAAAACAATAACAGTTCTGAACAAGGAAATACTTTATTGCTAATACTTTATTTCACTGAAAACGATGGCAGTTTAGCTCTATTTTGAAATCTGTCAACGCGCAACAAAAATCACAAAACGGCTAAAGAAGCATGCAACAAAAGTTAATCAACCTAAATAAGATAGATAGAAGTATGTACTAGTCCGCATGTTTACTTTATCTTATATAAATACATGGCAGGGGCCCCACCAACAGGAATAGTAAGGTTTGAAATTTTGGACAAAAGGTATTTTTAAGTTGCTTTTCATTTAATAGGTAATAGAATTCGCCGATGGAAAACACAGAGGTATTACATGGGAGCGAGATCTTTTTACCACGAGAAAATAAAATCCGTATCTCCAAGAGACCATGAAATATTCTATTTATTATATTTCACTAGTGAAAATAACAAGTTTACGAAATACAGAAATATAGGTATTTTAAGGGTACTTATATAAAAACCCGGATTATTTGGGGGTATGCTAAAAAAACAGCAAGTGTTCAGTTTTGGGTAGAGAAATCCTGGTCATTTTAAGGCAAGGTGCCCCACAGACAGTATTTTAATAACACGGGTATAATAAGGTCTGAAATTTTGACCAAAAGGTATTTTTAAGTTGCTTTTATTTTTTAAGTCGCTTTGATGGGTAATAGAATTTGCCGATTGAAATTAGTGGACTGTTTTGGGTATGCTAAAAAAACAGCAAGTATTTCTTTGCTTGATAAATTCTGGTATAAGACACGAACCACGTTGATAGCTCCCCATCAATAAAACATGGCGGAGTAAGGCACCTGGTACATGCTGTATAAGAACTACAGTATTTTTAAAATTTCCAAGCGTTTTTTTTGAAATTACATCCCTTTGAAATTACATCCGATTTAACTTGTGTTCATAATTACGCAAGCGTGTTTTGAAACAGAAAAGGTGCTTTTTAGGTGCCTGCAAGAAGAAGAAGAACAAGAAGAAGAACAAGTAGAACAAGAAGAAGAACAAGAAGAAGAACAAGGAGAAGAACAAGAAGAACAAGAAGAAGAACAAGAAATAATAACAATAACTTACGTACCGTTTTAGCTTTTAAATTTAAAGTAGGTACCGATTCACTGAAAAATTTAATGACATAGATAACTTGACATTAGACCCACCTAGTGTCATTACAGATAAGTCTTAAGGAATCTGCAATAACTGGTAATTTGATCTCGAGATCTGTTGTACTGAGAATCAATTCTGTTCGTCCTGAACTGTTTTCTTCTTCATAATCTATACGAAGACTCGGGCTAGAATTCACCTCCAGAAGATGAGGATTTAACTTTTTGTCCAGCAAAATGTCAAAGCCTAGAATTTGAAAACATTGAATCTGTTTTTTCAATCCCGCAGTTGCAATGTGCATTCCCAATTTCAACGCTGGAGCGACGGCGATAAGTGTCTTACAGACGACATCATCAATGTCCATCCACACCTTGTCTACATCCCAACCTTGTGATTTTAACAGTTTAAACACTGAACTAACTTTTCGCTTACTGCCACTGTCATCAGCGTCTGAATGAACGTAGTTTGTACTGTGTTTGTTCAGTGAGTAATTTGTTAAGTGCATGTAGCTCTTATGTAGATTCTTAATCGTTGGCTTTTGGTAATGCTCCGTGCAAAATCTTGCAAGGCCTTCCCTACAAATATAGAATTCCAAGGGTTCGATATTCTTAACAACAACATAAAGTCTCAAGTCATATTTATACTTTTCAATTAGATGTGGTTCGGCAATATAGACCTGAAAAACAGATGGTTTAGTGAGCCCTGAAGGAGCGAGACTAAAGGCCTGTGGGTTATTCGTTAAAATTATTCCCTCTCCCTGAGAACCCGCATCTGGTTTAAGAATGAACATGTCTGTTGATCTTGACCTGGTGCAGTAGGCACTGAGTTCTGCAAACTGTTCTGGTACGATCCAAGACTTAGGATAAAATGAATACTCCTTAGGAAACAGTAGTTTCATTCTGTTAAGTTGACGCGTTAATTCCACTTTGTGTAGGGTTTCCATCATACCTGTTCGGTTATAAACATAAAGATATGTCATCTACCTTTACTTGCTAAGCGAAAAGCCACTCTTTGGAGAACATATTATTAAGTTATTACTTACTGCTAATACTTAAAAAGAACTGCATTCAATAAAAGAGAACACAAACTAGTCAAGCCGTTTTTTCTATACTGAACTAGATTACCTCGATGCTATGTTTGCTCTTTCGAAAAGCTGGATATAAATATATCAAAATCGTAACAAAATTTAACCTAAAACCGCATTTTAGTATGAACAATAACCAATGTCGGTGCTTAAATAAACAGTCCTGGTTAAATACAAATTCACAACTTATCTGATTAAAGATTGTTTTCTAAAAACAGGGTTCGTCCGCTATTCTCAATGCAAAATTTAATGACATTTTAAGGACTGTTTAAGGTACGATTATTGGTTTTTGAGATACTATACCATGGGACATCAACCACCAGAACTTACTAACACAAGACTCTTTACAATATTGATTTTCCTTGACACAGTTATATAGTTATAGGCACGTTTTAGTTGCTGTTATTCACGGACCTGACACTAAAGTCTATAGAACAACAAAGGTTTGATTTGGCATTTCGTAAGCAGACTGAACTATTACTGTGCACATAGGGAGCGGTCATTAATTACTGGGGGGAGGGCCGGTAAATTTACAAATATGATCGCCCAAAAATTTTACTCCTTCCCAAGTTTAGGGTCCAGAAAATCGCAGCCTCCCCTTATTGTCAGCTCAAAAATTTGTAACCCCCCACCCTTCTACACACATACATGTACAAGATGAGATAACGTTTTTGCTTTTAAATCATTACAAAAATAAGCGGCAATGCTGTGAAAAGGTAAAAAACTGACTTCACTAAACTTTATTGTTAGTATTTTTATACAAAGTCTGCTGCAGCTCTTCCCCTCCATGTCCTACAAGTTCTGTCAGATCTCGTGACTTGCAATAGCCTTAAAACACTTTCCTCCTCTGTAGCTTCACTCTCGCTTTTGTCATCATCCTCTTCACTCTCTTCATTACATCTTCCGATTTCTGTCACAACAGAATCATCTTTATTTCCATCATCTTTGTCGTCCTCATAGTAATCATCATGATCATTATTGCAATGCGCTTGAACTAGTGATCTAGCAATATTTACTGTTACTATGTCAACCTTTTCTTGCTTCAGTGCTCCCTTCGAGTGCTTCAGGAAAATTGTCTCAAAATCTTGAACGCCCAAGTTCTTATTCTGATGTAGAGATTCATACAGCACTAGAGTTCTTTTCTTAATTTTCCAAATTAAAATTCAATTAGAAGTCGTGCATTTCCTAAGTTGTAAATAATAGTTGCCATGGTAACTATCATTCTATACCGGTTTGACCAATCGAAGTGGTTTTTCAGTCCATATTATAAAGGAAATTAATATACAAAATGAAGCATATGCTTGCAAACCCAAATGGGGAGGTAGTCTTAAAATATAGCGGTTAACAAACAGTATTATCAGGCCCGTTGCTGGGGTATTTTAAGGGGGGGTTCGTATCCATTTGTCTGACGAAAAACGTGTAACGTAGGGTGGGGGTAGGGAAGAAAAAGCGCTTTAATCAAACGTCAGTTCGGATCGCTATAGTATTATAAGTCCCTTAATTCCCTACTATACAAAACGTTAGTGCATTATTGGTATAATACTAACAGTCCGTATCACAACAAGGGGCCACAATAATATTAAGTATCACAGCAAATTTAATAGCTCTACCATTTCCGATAAAAGGTAGCAAACAGCTCTACCACTTCGTCAAAGTCTATTTGCATGTCGTAAAGGATACACATAAGTGCGAAAGTGAGGCTAATCTGTTCTCATCGTGCATCGCATATAGGTGTTCAATCTTCGCATCGCGCTGAAGGACTTTTTGAACTCATAGCTAGTTACGAGTAAAGTGGATAGTATTTTGAGCAAAGCGAATATGTTAGGAAATTCATCCTCATAGCACTGCTTCAGGGCTGTGGCACACGAGCCATTGAGCTCTTCCTTTTCAGCATACTTGGAGTAGTCCAGAAGCATCCCTCTTAGCGGCTGTGTTCCAGAATCCAAAGAACTGGGCAGGACAGTCGACGTGGTGTAACTTATTTACAATGACTTTTAAAACATATACGACATACTCGAAGGATTTATAAAAGAGTTCGTACACTTCAGACCTCTCTGCCCATCTGGTCGTACAAAGATTCATAAGAGGCTATCTCCTAGCATTTTCTGGGTATTGATCCTTTATTACTGCTGATAGGACGCCATTTCGCTTAGGGCTGTAATTGAAATACACTGCAAACTTAATTGACCTTGCTTATCATATTTTGGATTCCTGGAAGACAGCAACAAGAATTTATCATAGGGTTAAGACTGTGGCCCGAACAATGGATGCACACTGCGTATGTCGGGGTATTTGTGCTTGTACACCCTCGCTGCTCATGGCAACTGCGCCATCATATTCCTGGCCATGGCAATCTGTTATCGGAATTTTACGATCCCTCAAGCATAGAGGATAGAATTTGAATTTGTAGCTCCAGACTCTTGAAATCTATGAACTCTTCTCGTATATCCCTTTTTTATGGACAAAACTATGACCATGGCGAGTTTTTCTTCATTATGAGATGTATATAGCCTCATCGGCTAAGAAAAAAAGAGCATCTAAGTTCACTTGTACGATTCTCCATCATTTCGTTTAGGGACTGGAAGTAAAAGTATGTTACCCTTTTGGCTTTGCACAAATGCTGTGCAAGCATACCGTTGCCTTCTGACATCAGCTTCAGCAACGCGCGGAAATTTCCTGGATTTCTGTTTTTACAGCTTTATAAAGTTCAAAGCTTTTTTAAAATATATCAGACGCCCAAAAAATTGTGACCAAAACGATAGCATTGTAGCTACTCGATCGTGCACAGCAGCTACAAAAATGTGTAAAAGTTCCACACTTTGGTAAAAAATTCTCGCACTATTGATCTTTTTTGCACTTCTTTCCGCACTTTTTGTGAAAACTTTCCGGACTACAAGTATTTTCCCTTTTTTCACACTCTACCAGTAAAATAAAAAAGTATTTTGCCTAGGTGGTTTGCATAAGTGCATAGAGTTTACAAAATCAGTACTCTTGCATAGCAACTAAAAAAGAAGGAGGGGTGGGGTTGTGAGGGTTGGGATTCAAATCCTATCACTATACACAATTTGAAAGTGACTAGAGTAACACCAATATTCTCAGGTGCTCTGACGTGAAAGAGTAAATACATTCTTGTCTGAGCATATTACAGTTGGTAACCTACCAGGAAACTTGTTTGTGTACCCTGTTTCTTGTGTTTCAATAGATTCAAAACCACCAGCCAACCAGTAAACATCACATCCATTCTTACTGCCTAAAGGAAACTAATGGAGAAATATTAAGGGTTAAGATATTAAGCTTTCTTGTGCTGTATTCAACAAAACTACAATCTAAGGGGTTTAGGCAAGACCAGTTCAGTGGTATCCAAGTGCACAGAATTATGGTTGCTCTAGTGTCATCATGATCATTTGAAGGGATAATGGGAATAAACAAAGAGAATTCTGAAGCCAACCAAAAGTGCTAACGTTAACTGTATTACTTAACGGCAATTGTTAAGTTTTAACCAACTTTTTAAAAGCTGTCATAATAAACCTTTGGAAGGAAGCACTCCCATGTATGTATGCATGAGAGGTTGGTGTTCTTTTGCACACTATTTATTAGTGTTACAACAATTAATTTTTCTGTTAAGAGTGATTAACAGGTTGATTGATAAATTTCTTACGTTTTAGACAGCACTTTTCAACAATTATCTTTAAATGTAGGAGTTTGTGCTGTTGGCAAGGTTATGGAGAGTGTGAGAAATGGTTTGATGAAAGAAATGTTTTACACTGATAACTTGTAGTTCTGACAAGCAATGCTATGACTGAAAAAAAACAGTGGTTCAGATGGCAACAACAAAATGGAGTCAACACATGGCAGTGAGGTGTCAAGTGAAGGGCAAGAATAAGCAAAGATTACCAAAGAAAATGTGGAAGATGCAAATGGAGAAAGTGTATCAATTGGTTTGGAGAAACGGGATGCCACGAATCAACTGAGATGGAGAGTAAGATTTCGAGATGGGGGTAAATCTAGCCACTCTTCTTCCTTATGTGGACAACATGGATCAAAATTTTCAAGATTAATGATGTTGATAACGATGATGATGATTATGATAACGAGAAGACATATAATGATAAATGACATGTATAGGTAGTGTAAAAACAACATTTAACAATCAATGTTTTATGTGCTAATAGTTAATTATAATACACTCAGGTACAGTATATCAGGCTCTGTGACCAAACATATACAAACCTGTATATATATCAGACCTTTAAAAACAGTTAAGTGGCAATCATTTTGAGGGCAATACATGTTATACCCAAATTAATGTCCACAAAATATATAATTACAATTTCTTCTTTCTTAAGACCAGCACACACTTGAGGTTAACATCTCAGCTCTTTGCCTCGCGAGACAGTTTGCTCAGCTTGTTCCACCTGCTGGTAAGTGTGCAGCAAAAATTTGGTGACAATTTTTCCTCGCAAGCTCATGTGAAAATAATCTGTTGTGTTTGATAATTTTTGCCTCACAAGGCCATTTTTTCATTGTGTGCGAACAATGTGAGGATTTTGCTGAGCCAAATTTAAATTGTACCCAATAAAATCGCTTTTTGTGATTGCATCATCTTTGTTTTGACTGAAAAGATCTGAGAAAATGGTGTCTGCTTGGCAAGCTGACAAAATTGCAGGGATTGAACAATTATCTCTCACACCTCTTCTTATTCTTCGTTTGAAAACAAAGACAAAACTCAATAAGTTTTTCTTTTTTCAATAAATCATTAATGACACAAGCTCCCGCCATTTTCTCTATCAAAACAAGCAAAAATGACAACATCCTAGAACGCAATTTTATTGGCTACTGTTGTAATCTGGCTCAGATGCTCATGAATGTGGTCCACACACGATGAGAAATTGGCCTCGTGAGGCTAAAATTATCAAACACAACAGATTTTTGTCTCACAACCTTGCAAGGCAAAACTCTCACCAAAATTTGGCCGCACAGGTGCAGAAACAGCTGTGCAAACTGTCTCGCAAAGCAAAGAGCTCAGCTGTTTACCTCAAGTGTGCGCCGGCCTTTAAGGTTTCTTGCTAAGGTTTACAATGGTTCCTATGTTTTCTTTGAGAGTTCTTTTCTATTTAATTAATCATGCTTTTAGGATTTGCATTAATCATTTTCCAGAAACAATGAATGGGTATCATAGCCAAAATAAATACATCCACAAGTGTGGCAAACAACCTGTTTCAATTTAAACACTATTTCTTATTAGTATATGTTACTTATTTGAAAAAAAAATTGCCTTACAGAAATTAATGTGAAAAGTGCTCTGCTCCAATTTAGCTTATAAAACAAGCCAGCTGTAAGAAGATGCATCATTTTACTTCCCTTAAGAACAGAAACTAAATTATTGAACAAGATTTAAATATCAAATGTATCTCCAGCTGGCCATTGTAATTGGGTGAAAATAAATTTAGCTCAACATTAATTTTTCTGCCTTAGATTCATCAACTGAAAAAAAGGTGAATTAACAAATAAAAAGGCAGGCCTGCTATTTCAAGACACTGCAGTAATTTGTAATTGTACATATTAAATATATTTATAAGGGCATCTTCTAAATCTCATACCTGAAAAAATATTTAAATTACAATTAATGGGTCAATGTTTTTAAATCTTTTTGAGATTTCAAACAGCAGATACACTGATTGTCATGACAACAATGTCAAGCTTGCAAATCAAATCTAATCTGATCATACGTACGGAAACGCGGATGAAAAATACCCAAATTAACTATTATTGTCATTTCAAATGATCGAAATTACGCAAATCGTTGAGTCAACTTCTGTTTGTTAACTTTTTGTATCAAGAAAGAAAACGCTTTTCATGTTTTAACACCTTAAGAACTCATTAATCCATGGAGAGAATTTACAAACAATGAACTTGTAAGTTACATAACTTTATAAGTATTTTCCAAACATTGTCGGAAAAATTAGAATATTTGCTTTTTATGTAAAGAATGAACCTTTTGAATTCTGTCCTAAAATAGATTGACAACTAGCTTATAATTTAATTAATAGCTTGAATCACATAAGGCAATCTATTCCACTCATTGAATATGCAGTTAAAACCTGATTTTCGCTATACAAACAATAACAGAACAAGTTTTGAAAACGATTTCTCTCAATACTATTATTTTTTGAAACTCTACATATCGTGCTGAGCTGATATTTTTTGTAACAATCTTTCAATTGCAAAGCCTTACCTCCTTCCACTTCAGTTCTCTGATGGCTAGACGCACAACATCGCAGCTTGATTTCGCTCGAGAAGTGTCGATCGTCAAAGTTTTTCTACTCTGTACTTTTTTTTGTTTTCGTCTCACCTTGTCTTTTCGAATCGGCTGTAATTTTGTGACATCTCTCAATAGCTTTCTGGTATGCTTGTTTTGGTCTTCCTTATGATCAGAAGGTTTTGCCGCACACAGCACTCCCAATATTTCAGTGGATGTTGTTATTTGGTCGACCGTAGCAACGCGATCATCGATCGGTGTGCCCTTGCTTTCTTGCATTTTAAATCATACTTGGATATGAGCATAAACTAGTTTAGAGGCAAAACTTTCAATCTTCGATCGATTCTAAATCTCAAATAACTAAGAGAATTTCATTCGATCGGCACATATACCTGTGGGTAAGTGATTGGACCGGGAGGGGACTGGGCACTAAGCCTTTTTTTTAAAAAAAATGAATAACCACGGCACGGGACAACACAGTTCCCACGCCGATATACGTTGGATCAAACTGGGCTCACAAAGTTTTAAAACATAATAAAAAGAATACTCAATTTAACGTAGAATTTTTAAAACTTTTAAATGACAATACGTCATTACTATGGCCATACTATAGCCACACTAAACAATTTTATGATATGGACACATGGTGAACAAAAACTTGACGAATTCATCCTATATTTAAATCTGTTAAATAACCTTCACAGTACCATTAAATTCACAAGTGAACGCTCAACTTCTGCTATTCCTTTCCTTGATGTCAACAT
>JAOBRB020043699.1:0-15325 GCA_027575285.2 Zoanthus pulchellus | reverse complement strand
AAAATGCCGCGCAAGTCTGTAATAAATTACAATAGGTTTGATTTTTGCTAAGGGGGTTCGCTGGCAAAAGGGGGGTTGGCCGAAAAAAGGGGTTCGCCCGAACCCCCCCAAAAAAACCTGGCTACGGGCCTGCCATCTCCTATCCAACGTGCGCTCTTGGAATAATTGTTAATTAATTTACCCTTCGCTGAATACTACCACTGAGATTATATGCAGCATTCAAAACGTTTTCGTATAAAATTTTGCAACAAACAAAAATTTTATTAAGAATGAGTGTCCCAATAAATGAAAAATAAGTTCAAGGATGACAGAAGGTTAATAGAAAGTGAAGTATAAGTGGATCAAGAACGTCCTTTACTTATGTGACAACAGTTATGACTGTTCATGGCTAACAGATCAAACAATGCAACAAATTAGAAACTGAATGATGAGAAGAATGAAAGTGGCAAGAGACAGGTTTGGATTGGATCCCCCTTGTGAATGTCAAAGGTGATTTCTAATGAGATCACCTACATGGATCTTTATATTGCTTTAAAGGTCCACTCTTTTATCCCTCAATCACCAAACCAATAACAACACACTAACGGAAACAAATTTAGCAGACATCCTGGTATTATGTCAGCTGCTGCAGACTACAATAAGGACCTTAAGCAACGAGGCCGTGAAGGATGACGGGTCCGAAAAATCACCTTTTTGGTTTACTCTTTATTTCTTTGTGCGCGTCATTTGGGGTTTTATTACTTTTCTTTAACCTTTGTGAATAGAAAAACAAATGTTTCTTCGTAAAGCTAAACAAATACGGAGAAGGTTTCTGCTGTTGAGTCCATGTTGTCTCAACAACTCTAAAAATGGTGTTTTCAACTCCGTGCACGAGCTCGGCATGGTGCATTCCAACGTGCAGTTGTTGTATTTTCTATTGTTTTCTGCCGTCGTCGTGGACGTCGCCGTCCTAGTTGCTTAAGGTGCCTAATATTTACACCCTTTAACATAGCCTCATAACACCTCAACAACAACAATAGTTTAGACCACCTTAAACCTGATTATTTTTCCCATATACAAAAAATGACACCTCGCTGGTTTCTTTCAGCAAGTAAGCTTAAATGCTACCTTCAAGCTTCATGATGCTATCCAGTAGTGAAGAGAGGCAAAAAAGACTCCAAAATAGGCAAAACTCCACTTTTAACGGCGGCTACAGCAGCGAAAAGACACTTCAACGACACCATTACCTCATAAACTGAAAACACGATCCCAGGGGACTACGCAACGTGGGATGTTTCCATGGCAATGCCTTATATGGATTAGAGAAAGCCAATTGATTGTTTCATACAAAAAATCGTTCAAAATCACAAAACCTCCCAGGGGTAAAAGGGTTAATCTTTCTCTGAGCCTGGCTTTGAATGATTTAATGGATAAAGATTTTAACTTGCATCTAAAGTAGTGAATTGCA
This sequence comes from Zoanthus pulchellus, assembly GCA_027575285.2. Lineage (NCBI taxonomy): Eukaryota > Metazoa > Cnidaria > Anthozoa > Zoantharia > Zoanthidae > Zoanthus > Zoanthus pulchellus. The sequence goes on along the minus strand of JAOBRB020043699.1, from coordinate 13,878 downwards.
TATTTTTGCACCAGTACATTTTATGCTAACACTAACACCTTGCTTAGTAGGTGTCTGAATGTTTAACAGTAAAATATCTTTAAAAATGAAAGTATGAAAAACTTCAAATTGAGGTTAATAGAAAATAATCAACTCTTAACACTTACAGGTCAAAACTGTTTCTCACTCCATTTTGTTTTGTGTAGCCGTCATTACAATTCTCGCAGTAAGCATCTCTATATGGAGGTGGACACACACATTCTTCCACCCAGTTAACTTTGTTTTGAGATGATGGGTCATAAACTGCTACTTCTAAGGATACATCATCAAGCATGCCTGTACCCTGATTGGCATAGTTCATCCTTATCTTGATATTCTGCAATGTTGTCAACAGTTTCTGAAACTCAAATCCATCAAGTTGTGGCTGCCATCCAAACGAAGCATCTTCATGCAGACGATAACTGTATTTCTGGAATGTTGTAGTGGGAATAGGGTTGTTCTGTGCTATAGGGGTGAATATTAATAATCTTCAGAAGAATATCAATTATCTTAAGTTACTTCGTATTGACAAAAAAGAGGTGTGGACTGTGGCGCTGTTTTACTATCTTAAATGATCTTGGCTGCACAACCATAAGGACTTCAGTGCAAAAATTGCTTCATCCAAATTTCAAAATTAGTATAAATACCCCAGTCTAATCTGACTTGTCTCAATATTCATACAAGGTTGATCAAATTATATTTAATATTATTCAGTTGGAAGCAACTCTAAATTGAGTTAGTTGTTTTCCTTCTATGGGAAGAAAAAAGATGCAGATTAATAAAGGTCGTGTGGGTACTCTCAACTGCCAAATAAACAGGGGTCAAAATACAGTAACACAGATGATGTTTGAGAATCAATTGTTCACTGAAATGAAATCCATGAAGTTAATCCCATACTCAGTGTAATTAACAGCAGGTTGGTTGTTAGTCTCTCTATCACTATAAAATCTTGGAAAAAGAATTTAACATTTCAAAAAGATGGAGCTAAAAAGATCATGAGCTCCACATCAGCGACCATTTTAACATAGTAAAACAATTGAGTAACATTTACATCCTTAAAAAGTTTTACATTAAGCTTTTAAAGAGCTAGAAATGTGATAATATGAACATTTATCATTATAATTATAATATTTAAAGAAATATTAGCATGCAGAAGGTAAATTAAACAAAGCTGCTCCATCAAAAAATAAGATTTATACGCAATAACTTATTACCAGTAAGAATTGCAGAAACTTTCAATCCATCTGCTCCCTCCAAGACAATGTCACCAAACCTAAAATTCATCCCTTCTGTTGAACCAACCCGAAAGGAGAACCCAAACAAGTGTGCATAACTGCTTCGACGGTTACCAAGGAAAAGACTTGGGGCTACTGCATATATTGTTTCAACTCCAACAGAAGTAGCTTGAAAAAACTGACCATCATTTACATGTTTGCCACGCAGTGGTGTCACATCTTGGGCTATAGTAAATGTATGAGAAGCATTGTTTAAGCCAAGAGCAATTATACATTATGATGGTTATTATTTCCAAAATTGCTTTACTTTTGTGCCACAAAAGGCTTTTTCACCTATACAAGTCAAGTGTAACTGCATGATCTTATTATTTATTTTGGTAGAATCAAGAATAAAAATGTACATACATTGTAAATTTTTGTTTCATTGCCCAAAACATTAAATAAAGGAATCAGAATCTACACAAATTATAAGTTTTTTTGTTTCATTGACTAAACAATTAATACAGTGTTCTTGATTCCATTCTTTGTCTCAAGAAAAGCAAAGCAAATGCATAACACTTAATGGATTCTGCATGTCAGTTTGGTGTGTCCAAGATGAACACAGCTGTTAGCTGCTTTTATAGGACCAAGTGAAGGCTGACATCCCATTAACTGAAGAATAAGCAGTAATGTCCTGGGGAACTCCAGTTAGCAAGGGGATGATTTTCATAAATTTTAGCAGTCACACATTTTTTGTGCTGACATCAAAGCCGGTATCTTTTAGTACATTCAGTTAAGTCATAAGACACCATTATCTTTTGACCGTATTACTGACAACTATCTCTGCGCACCTATATGAGAAAAGTAACTAGCAGTAAAGTGCTTCTAAAAAAACAATTTAGTAATAAAACATGTAAATTATACATCGTATAATGTCCCCCCTGGCTCTTATGAAAACTACAAATGAAACATCTGCTCATGGTTAATGAAATACACTCTTCATTAGTTATAGCAAATTTAAGGGGCAAAAAGAGCTAAAACTCTGACAATGATAGGTTTTTCTGATGTAAAACTAGAATATTTACTCTCAAACTATCTACCCACTCAGAAAAGGACAATTATAAACATGTTTTTACTTTTACAAGTTTCAAGGAAAAAAAATCACCTAGAGCTGTCCACTTTTAATTGTGGCAGATCTAGACTTTTGAAGGGCTGTTTCTTGTTTAAACAATTCTGGCTTCTTAATTACTTTAAGTTTAATGTTTTCTACTTACAGTTTTCATTTTGAATGGTCCATCCTTCAACACCAAACGCAAATGAAGTTGTGAGATTAAATGCTGCATAGCCTTTTGCAGCTTGGCACACACTTGTGTGACCTGAACAGAAGCACTGTTTGCATCCATAAGGATTCGTTTCTTCCAGTCCATAGTAGCCTACACGGCACTGGTCACAAGATGCACCAATAACATTACGCTTGCAAAAGCATTCCCCTTTTTCATTGCATTGTGGATTATTGGGGTCTGTACCAAGCAAATTGCACTGACAGCGGCTAAAACAACAACAGTGTTTATAGTTATTGGTAAAAACAGTGTTGAAAAAGTATGCACAAGCATGGAGCATTGAGCTTACTGCATGTTTCCATGAGTTGGTCAACTCTTCTGGATAAACCCAGGATGTCCAGGATTTACAGCAAATCTCAGAGAAAGATTTTTACAAAGTTGGCATACATTCAGGCACTTCCTTTTGCTATTTTAAGCAAATTATTCTTAGCACCAAAATGTTACCTAATAAAACTGCTGTACATGCATGGTTTGCCAAGTTGGTAAGATGCCATACATCTTACCACTCAATTCCTGACCAGACAAACACTCATGGTCTTACCATAGTCCCTTTGTTATAACTTCAGCAAGTAGTTAGATTGCATTTTCTTGGAGGTGGGTGTTAAAATATAGGTCCCCTAGAGTCTCCTCCCTCTTTGTCAAGGGATTTAAGAAAACTTTGCACATAAATCTATCGTAAAGAGAGTATGGTTGTGATTCTGATAAAAATGTTTGTGAAACACTGTAGCAGACAATCAAGTCTGTAATTATTTATAAAGTGCATAATTATGGGCATTTTTATGCTATATTAAATCAATTGTTTTACCATGTTATTCATACATTTTAACAGTTTCCTGTTTAACAAATAAAATAAAGCTTAACAATAAAATACACATATCATGTATCAAAGTGATTGTTCGTGTGGAGAAAATCATATCAGAGAGACAATGTATAACCTTGAAACTAGAATTACTAAACACAAAGACACTTAAAAAATTATCCATCATCTTCTTTCTCATGAAAAGTTTTGTTTCCACCTGCTGAGCATATCAAGCGAAAAATTATAGAAGGCCTTTTCATTAAACAAAAAACTCCTTCTTTAAATAAATGTTGTGGTTCAATTCTTGAATTGGCTTAATAATTTTATTTTTAAACTACTTCAATATTTTTTAAACTGGTTAAGTTTTTTCAAACCAGTTTACATTTTTTAAAATGCTTCATTCTTTTTCAAACTAGTTTTTTAAAACTGGTTTAACTTTTGTATATCAGGTTTTATGAGCGGTCAAAGGCTAATTTAGTTTGAGTTTTAACCCTAACTCTCCACATACTACCCCACTCACTCCCCACCCACTGACCACTTTCTACCTACCTTTTCTTTTTACTTCTACAACCAATTTCTACTTACCTCTTTCTTTCTACTTTTATTCTTTCCTCTATTTTTCCCCTCTTTTCTCTTTTTGTTCTTACTATCTTATACCTCAACAATATTTTCTTTTTTATTTTATTTTGGAATACCCCAAGATTCGAACTAATGACTTTTGGATTTGTTTGGATCTATAGTCCTTCATCCCCACTTGACCACACAAGCAACCGTTGCTAGCATACCAATTTTCTTAGGTATCACTAGTTATTGCAAAATGTAAACAAACACATGTGTCTAGAACGTTCTAGATTTCCGGATAATTCTAGAGGAATTTTCCCGTGTCATATTGACACGACACATACAAGTCACTTATATTATATTTGCACTAGACTCTTCAATTAAGAATAATAAAATAATTAGTTACTATTTTTTTTGTTACTTTATTTGCTACTAACCTACAGCCACCCTGCGAAAAGCCAAAGAAGTTTGGTAAACAGCGATCACACTTTTCTCCAGTTACACCAGGTTTACAAATACACCTGCCCTGTGAATCACACTGCAGACTCGCGGAACCAGTTGGATTACAGTTACAAACTCGACAAGGTTCATTGGCAGACCCTCTGTAGAAGTTGTCTTTACATTTCTCACAGTTAACTCCAGCTGTGTTTTGCTTGCAATCAATGCAGCGTCCACCGTGACCAGTTCTGTCAAACAAATCTTGGTCAAAGACACATCTTTCAGCCTTGTTGTTGCAGTTACAAGCTACAAGTAAAAGTATCAACCAAAGGTTAGTACTTAAAAAATTAAGGTGTCATACAGTGCTTCTTCTTTTGATTTCCGATACAGGTGGGCAGTATCTCTTGTTATTATATGGCTTAGACTCTACAAACAATCTGATTGGCTGATTTTCCAATGTCACCTGATATTAACACTGCAACTTTGTTTTCTCTTTTCACGGCTTTGTTTGCGTCTGTTTGCATCAATCGATAATTACAGATCACTTTAATCAATATTTGTACATTACCAGAAGTTCAAGTTTTAGGTCTTTTTTCAGGGGCATTTGAAAAGAAAAAATAGCCATATAATAAAATGGTTATTAACCTTGTTTGTTCAGTCTGCATTCTCACTCTCAGTTAATAACCCTTTATTATTTTTCGGTGTTATCAAATTGATGTAGAAGGGTCGAGTGCAAAAACGATGCAAGTAATTTTTGACAAAGTTCTCAACACTCATTAGCTGATCCCTACTGTCTCTTCTTAAATTTTGGGATAATTTAGCATTTCATGCAAAGTCTTAAATATTTTTGCACTAAATAAAAATGACTTTAGTGAATTTTGACCAAATTCTCATCTCTTCCTACATTATCCCTATTATCTCATAACATTTTGAGAGAGTTAACCATTTTAGCTTTCCAACCACAAGGTCCCCAGTTCGATCCTGGCACTTTCCCGTGATTCGAATATTTGTGTGACCTTCATTTCTGTATAAGCCAACTCAGCTTTCCATCCTTCCGGGGTAGGTAAATGAGTACCAGCATCTGCTAGGAGCTAACCTGTAATGGATTAGTGTCCCATTCAGGGGGAGTCAAAGACTCTCATCCGCTTAACACTACAGAAACCGGAAATAAGAGAAAGCCCCAAGGGCCACTAGGCTCATATAAGGATTTAGCTAGCTTTAATTATATAGCCATAGAATGTTCAGAAATGCCAACTCTCCCACGTAATTAATTTTAGGGGTTGGCATCTCTGCTAAAGGTCTAGTTATCCTTTAAAGCTATAAATATCTGAAGTAAGAGTAGTTGTCATGTCCCAGGACCCATTCTAGGGAATCCAACTTTGAAGATATTCTTTCAAATTCACTTTTACAAAATCCAGAATCTTCTTAGTACCATTAAGTGACTTGATATACCTTTTGTACCAGCTCCTTCTCAGTATTTCACTTTTTTCACAGCTCATTTTACATCTGATTACCATAATATTTTGTAGGATGTAAGTAGGGGATGGGATAGGGTGGGGGATTGGCTGGTGTGGTGCTCGGTATATCCAGATACAAAGTTATTTTAGAGACACAAAAGATTACTACTGTCATGTAAAGCAAGACAACACATATTCTTGCTGACTTGAGATTTTTGAAAGTATTTTATCTGTTTCTTACCCTTTCTGTCCCTGGGTGGTCCCCTAAATCACATTATAAGTGCAATGTCTTTCTCTCTTAACAGCATATTTTCTCATGAGATTTTAAAAGACCTTTCTGCTAGGTTGTGCAAGGGAAGACTAAGATAGTGGGAGGTTTTACGGGTGGTGTGCCATTTCATAAATTTGGTGGGTGATGAAGGATGAAACAAGGTGATCCTCAATTGGAGATTTTAAATAATAATAGCACAGCAAGATGCTGTGAGTAGCTTTATTAAATCTTAAGGTTGAAACTGAAGGCGAAAACACAAATATTCAAATGCCTGCATATTATTGAAAGTATTAAACTGGGCTACCTGTGCAATAACATATTATAAAAAAATACACATTGAAAATAAATATGTTTTCATTACACGATCTACAAGTAGAATTTGATTACACTATGTAACTTTGATCTAAATTTACAAAAAAAAATAGCATAATGTTTGTATTGGGGCCTACTTATTCATCTATGTACAGTTTGGATTCATAGTGTAAAACTATAGTAGTCTGGGTAAGGCTTAGTTTGTATGATTAAAGTGCATATGATATTGACTTCATTTTTGAAATATTTTAATGTATTTTGATTATAAACTAAAGTTATTTACAGCCACAAATAGTTTTTCATTGTTTTATTACATGTTGAAAAAGCTGACTTTTGCCTAAAAGTGTCTGCAGACCATGCGACCAAACCACCCACCACCTGTGATCAATCACATTGTTTGCAACACTCTTTGAAGAAAAAAAACAGCAATGGAGAGTAAAACAAAGAAAAATAGTGGAAGGTTTTGCATGGCTGGAGTGCCAAACAAAGAAAGCTGTCAAAACACAAGCTATACTGATGGCATAAGAATGCAATGTGAAATCATACCCAGAACCCAGGCTCCAGACAAATTTGTATTTTCAAGACCCAAAAACCATGGTTAGATTTTTTTTTTGATGACTTAAAATATCAAATTTGTGTTTCTCAAGAAGTAAATGTGAGAAAATGCTGAAAAAAAATTCATATCATATGCACTTTATACAATAATAGGCCCCAAAACAGAAATTTTACCAAAAAAAATTTGTTAAAATAAAATTTAAAAAAGCAGCAAACATTTAATTTGCCAGTTAAATATTTAAACTAGGATTAGCTACCAGTTACTTTCAGTGACAGATGGCTTGATCGTATACATGTCCAAAATACCTATTGCTCAATTGCTTAGACAGAAGGCCACTTAACATTTCTCATCTATCCACCTTCAAAAGCCAACAACCCAACATGTTCACTTACACAGAAAAAAGAAAAAATTTGCCCGAGGGCAAAAAGCGTTCTCCATCGTAAGAATATAACAAGCTACAAAATATTGCTCTTTGGTTCAATGTTATACAATTTGTAAAGAAGAGTAAAAGGACTTCTAAACTATCTTGTTGTTTTGATTCTCATATTTCTATGTCACAAGGATGACAGTTTTACCTTTTGGTTGTCGACTATCATGACAGAGTAATACAAAATGCCACCAGCGGAGTTTTCACTTTTATATATTATCCCGCAGATTATCAAGTCATAAACAATTCAAGCAAATTTGTGTGTTTGCAAAAACGAAACAGTAACACTATCACTTTAAAAGAACTAAGTGTGCCCTGGACGACAAGTTGTAAACGTCCAGTCAACGATGACGAAAGTTATAGCTAAATTTTCTTGCGAAGGGAGAGCTATTATTTGCATCCAAAACCTGAATTTTCGTTTTGTTCAATAAAAAGATCCTGACCTTTTAAAACTGATTTCTGAAAACGTAACTACAACAACAACAAAACATGTTTATTTCAAATATTTACATTTTTTCAGTTTTTGTTAACTTGCGAAATTCGCGTGCTAGAAGATATTGACCGCGTTTCTTTTTTCTTATCTAATTTTCGTGCAGGTATAAAAATATCTAGCTATTTAAATACTCACGGAGACATTCATTTGCATCGTCCTCTGTAGCGCGAGCCCATTTCCTGTCGTTGAACATAGGTAGACACTTCTCACAATCGACTCCATCTGTGTTGTGCTCGCACTCACAGCGAAGTACTTCCCCACTCTTATCTTCGTTAAATTTTCTGCGACAAGAACTTGCGTGCCCGTTGCACTTACATCTTCCTCCAACAGCTAAATCAAATATCGCAAAGTAATAGCTCTTTAAAACGTTTGGATCTCCAAACAATTCATCACCGAAAGTGTTCATCCGAACGAGATCAATACGAATAGCAGTAGCAGTAACCCATTCCTGCAACGTTGGACTGTTATCAAAATCTTCTGCACCAGGTCTTCCTTCTAGCGTACTGAAGGCAATATTTCCCCCGGTTAGCGGACTAATGCTGCTGAATTCATTAGTACACATCGCCTTCTGTTGGTCCCGACTAGCCTCATCCAAGCCGTATGGAGTGTTAGGAAGGCCGAATGTCCTGTTGCAGGACGCTGAAAAGTATTGATATGGTACCCAAGGAGCTTTGGGATCGTATGAGGTTCGTTTATATATCGCCATAGACTCGGGCCTGGGTGACCGAAAACGTATTCGGATATAAGTAACATCATACGATTTTTCAAGCTCAAGAGTCAAAGTTACAATTTTCCTTTCTCGGTTGTTTAACAGCGTGTCCGATTGCCACCAAGTAAAATTCTTATCGTTTTTGATGTCCGTGATATAAATTGAAGGATGGCTGTATCGCGTATCATTTGCAGAACACAATTCACATTCTTTTGTTGGGGATGTGACTGTTGTTTGGAAGCAAAACTCGCTTGGAGGGCTTCCGCAAGTGTTGTTTGACTTCACGATCTTAGTGAACGCTGCGTTTTCAAATTCAGGCATACATCTCAAAGTACGATTAAATGGGTCGTAGCATTTAATTGGCCCTTGACCACTTGCTTTGAACACATTTGAAAACAGAACAGTGCTGAACAGTAAAACGACAACTAACACTTCTCTGATCCCACAAAAACAGTTGAAAGCCATTTTATCCCCCCGAGTTCTCAACAGTTAACGACGTAAACTTGGAGAGGATTCCAGGAGGAATATAATATGGCCTCTACAAGCTGATATGTAAGTAATTCCTTTCGGCTGACCTCCCTGTGCGATGAAATACGACAGCCAAATGCCGCCAAAACCTAGAGCAATAAGGGTCCTAAGACAATGATTGGCTAATCGTCCAATTATATTGTTCTTTTGCCCAATCAGAGATCATTATTCAAAGCAGGAGTGGATTTCCACTGAGGTCGGTGAGAATTTCCCCGCCCTTTCCTTTGGCACGAAACAGGAATTCCGATAATCACTTCAACTCGTATCGTCTTGTCCACAAACCTGACCTCCAGGCGCTTTGCCCAGAATGTCCTTTTACTTTTTTCAAAAAATTGTTTTCTATTTGTATGAAATAGCGGATTTTGCTATATTTTGCTCCATAAAATTCCACAAGACTTTCGGCATTCAAAATTGACATGTAACAAAACATTCATTTCCGATCATTTGTCACTCTTATATCATTGTTGAAAAATTTCTTTCTTCGTACGGAAGTGAGAAAAATAATTTGTCAGAAAATCTAGAACAAGTAAACAGCTGAAAGCCCCAAAAATACAGATTAGAAACGCTAAATACAAACCGCAAGTTAGGTGAAATTTATCACACATTTATCAGTACTTTTGCTTGTATTAATATTCGGTAAAATATAAAAGAAAATTTAAAAAAACATTTAAAGCATGTTTGAAACAAAAAAATAAAAGTTACTCCTAACAATGCCAGGGACAGAACAGCAAAGAGTCTCCGAGAAGGATGTAATTCTATGGAATCGGATTTTTTTAGTTGCAGTCTTAATTCTTTTTGTAGTTAAAATTCTCTATTAACCAACTTGATATTTCTTCCAAGATATTCCAGAATACAAAACTACAAAAATAAAACATTTTAATAATGAACTTAAACTTGTGTCTGAACGAAAGCATGTCGAACACAAAAATAATAAAAAATTTAAACCATGTAAGATTTGCATTCAACACACCAAAAATTAGCTTTATTAATTGTTATAGACATTATTGCAATTCAACTCAAACCTTTCCAGTTTTTTATTATCAAACTTGATGGAGAATATTTTTAAAAAAACAATTAATTCCGTTACATATCATGGCATTTATATCATTGATTGCTAAATAGCTCGAAAAGAAATACACTGTTTTTTATATAAGAGTACTGTTTTTTGCACCAAGGGTTATTTTTGACCAATTTTAGGCTGAAAATATTATTACAAGTATTCTTAGTTTCGGGATTATCATTGACATGGAATTTCCGTTTTTAAGATGACTGTGGTATCCAAAAATCTAAGAGCTTCAAATGTAACAACTCTGTATATCGTGATAAATCAGTAAGGTAATAACTCTGTATATCGTGATAAATCAGTAAAGTTTTTGAAAAACCATGCAAAATTATATCCTTAGCAAAATCTGAGCACAGCATTATTCTCAGTAAAGTATTCATAAAATCTGCCCGATTTCAGCCACAATATTTCTGTAAATTATATTCTTAAATATAAGAGAATAAAGGTGAGTTGCTGGCCTATTTCAAACTGGACCTTGCAGAAAACTTTTTCCTTTTCTGGTTATACACCATAGCGAAAAAAATGAAAATTTTAACTAACTTTTCGGACAAAGGACTTTATTCTGAAACTTCAATTAAGAATCCTTGTTTTCACTATGATGTAAAACTTATTGCTTCGGAAAACGTTTTTCTGTAGAAACATCAAAGTATGCAACGCTCCACTTATTTATGACTGTCTTGCAGGAACACAAATTGAAGAGAAACAAAGGTCATTTTGAAAAATCCTGGTATATTATCAGCGTGCACTGACTTTTGCCAGTGCATAGACTTTTTTTTCGGAATAAAAGAAATATATGATGAAAAAGTCAAGAAATATTTTCCATGATGTTGAGTAACAACAAACAGAGTGACCAAACCCTTCAGCAAAGAACATATTATGAACATTGATTCTTTCTTGTATACATAAATTTGTGTCACAAGTGCTTATAACTATCTTGGAAATGTCACTTCTGAACTTTAACACAACAGTCTGCAAAAGCATTAATCCTAAAACACAAAAAATGTCCTCTCCCTCACTGAGTTTTGAGAAAATTTGATGATAAGCCAGGACTTTTATTAAATGGCCTAAGGTTGAAATTATTACATCATCTCCACAAGCATAATATAAGCAAAGAGCTTTTTTTCTCTTAGCTAACGGTTGTTCATTGCAACAAAGGTTGGCTAGCTGTCACAATAGCTTAACTATGACAAAATTTACAGCCATGTTTAAAACATTTAAACCTCGACTAGTTTAACGTATATTATTATACCAATTCACAACTGTACACTAAATAAAAATTAAAGAGAAAATTGCACTTTTTCAAGCTGAACAAGTGTTTCTATATCCCAGAGAATTTTGTCAGAGCAGTCAGTGAAATGGTGTTAGTTTACCGCAAGAGTTACTCTGGTGCCACATCAATCAGAAGGAAGTTTGCCAGGTGGAATTAGTGCTGCTCCAACTATTCTCTCCTCTTCAAGAAGAAAGTTGAATGTTGCTGCTGCATTACGCTAAATGAATAAAAACAAGAGCAGATTTATAGTCTGTAATAGTAATAGGACAGGGGCTGTAATCATACAACCATGAAACAAGAATCCAATTTATTGTAATTCACAGTATGTTCACAGACTTATTGATGACACAAATTTACCATTATGTTAATATGGTATATATAAAAATATAGCTATTGTGAACTCCACTCTTCTATTGGTTATACTTGATTTATTATACAGACGAGAGTGTTTTACTGGAAAATATGCCACTTTTAAAATTCATAAAAACTACATCTGGGACCTGAGTGGTTTATTTTCCATAATCTCACAAGTGAGTTTATCAATGATGTAATTTCGCAGTAATTTCCTCCAAAAAACACTTGTATCTATAATTATAATAAAAAGAACATCACACGTGCATGGCAGCTTGAAGATTATTATGAATTTTATTTTCTTGTGGCAAAAACAATATTTTACTCACATGCTGCACTGTTTCATAAAATACTGTTTTGCCACTCAAAAATAAAATTCATATCTTTATGCCACCGTGTAATTAATATCCTCTATGTATTATAACCCTTTCACTCCCAATCATTTATCAACACTCAATTTCTCCTTGCATAACAAATACAAGATAAGGTATGTGGTAATGAGAAAATGAGAACTGATTAGCCTGCGTGCAGCCAAATGAAAATCCTCGGGTTTTATTCATCTGCGAATTACAGATCGGATCTTTGTACTGGCCGTACCAGGATTTGAGTACTTCATTCTGATTGGATGTTTATAACTGGTGCGCTCATCGGCAAAAAAAGTTACTCGTGCCATGTTCTAAACTAAAAAGTACGAGATAGCCTGGAGTGAGCTAATTCTTATAGCCAGTGAGCACGTTCGTAAGAAACATAGTAGTACCCAGCTCTTCGAGCGGCCAGTACAAGGATCCAATATGTAATTTGCAGGCGAATAGAACCCAAGGATTTTCATTCGGCTGCACGCAGGCTAGAACTGATCAAACAAAGCAAACTACTGACGGTTAAAAGTGAAATTCTCTCAAGCTTGTTCAATGAAAAGCATGGCTTCAAATAAGGAGAACTTATTAATTCAACTGGGACTGAAAGAGTGAAAAAACTGATTCTGTTCATGTTGCCATTGGAAACTATATTTCTGTTCTATCATCTTGCCAGTACAGAACCATGGAACATGTAAACAGAAACAATCATTTTCATGAAATATCCTGGTATTTGTTGGAAGCGAGTAATGGCAAACTCAGTGTTGTGTGTGAAATGTGGTAAATAGATACATGGTAGATGTGCTAAAGCAAAGAGAGTGACCCTGAAGTCGGGGAGGGATTTTGTCTGTGGAAAATGCAAGAAACAAGCTAATGGATTAGTGAGACTAGTGAAAATAGTGAAAAGTTGCTTTTATTTAGGGGATAGAGTGAATGCAAGTGGTGGTTGTCAGCCAGCTGTGACAGCAAGGGCAAGCATTGGGAATGTGGAGAGCTGCTAAACTCAAAGAGGTTCTTGCTTAAGATGAAAGGAATGATTTATTGGTCAGGAGTTGTAAAAGATCAGCAATGTTATATACGGGTGAGAAAGGTGTTTGAGGGAAAAAGAGATAAAAATTTTAAGAAGGACCGAGATAGCAATGGTTAGAGCAATGTGTGGTGTAAAACTAATGGAGAAAGAGAAGACAGGGGACCTAATGGAGATGTTGGGATTGAAGGAAACAGTGTTTTAGATGGCAAAAGCAAATGGAGGAGGGATGATTCACACCACCCACAGTCAGTGAAACGTGGTATTGTCAAGTGTTTACACGATTGAACCAAGCGCATCATAAAAAAACCATCAGGAACAGCCCAAGAAAAAAAACACCTGTCTGCAGTCCTCATCACCAATGGTTACCCTATGCCCTTCCTGCAGAAAGTAACCAAAACCAAGGTTCCAGCACCAGAGAGAGAAACAAAAGAATACAAGTCCATAGTAGCGCTGCTACACATCAAAGGACTCTGCGAAACCCTCTGCCGCAACCTACAACAACAGGGAATAAACACCGTCTTTAAGTCTGATACCACGATAAGGTCTCAACTGGTCCGACCTAAAGACCCTGCTGACCCAAACCAACAAGATGGCGTAGTCTACAAGATACCATGTGAATGTGGAAAAGTCTACATTGGAGAAACAGGACGACCAATAAAAGAAAGGATAAAAGAACATGGTCGAGATA
>JAOBRB020043484.1:0-15336 GCA_027575285.2 Zoanthus pulchellus | reverse complement strand
GATGAGGATGAGGATGAGGATGAGGATGAGGATGAGGATGAGGATGAGGATGAGGATGAGGATGAGGATGAGGATGATGATGATAATAATAATAACACATATTTTAATAGGATGTTCCTGTCACATTCAGGGAGGCCATCTATAACAAAACGAAACTGAAGTCTAAAAGATAAGATATATGTACATATAATAATAAATATATATATAATTATATATGTGTATAGGTGTAAAAGCTATGACTTCAATGTCTTTAAAATACAATATATTAAAATATCAACTAATTAATTATGCAAAGTTATTTGTAAAAATTAATCATTTAAATGTCTTTTAACATTATTTGGTAGCATTAGATTCCTAAGTTCAGGTGGATACATCATCCATTCATTTATGAACTGCTTGAAAACAGATAAGTCAGCATTTCAAACAATGATCACTGGCAGCAATCTCCAATGAATTGCTAAACTCATGTTAGTCATGGTACATAAAACCTTACCCATATATATCCAAAACACCAATAAACGAGACTTGTTTGCTGACACTAGCAAGGGTCTTGTTGACGTTTCTAACAACCCATTTAAAGACTTGAGAGTAAATGTGCTTGGCGAGGGCGTCACGACCGAACTTTGCCTGCAAAATAAATATCCATCTAACGAATGGCGCCATTTTCTCCGTCAGACCTACTTAGGGCTAGGAGGAGAACCTGAAGGCTTAAAGAAACTTTTAGTAACTTAGAGGGAGTCCTGAAAACGAGCAAACAGAAAAAAGGCCTTTGCGAAAAGAAAACTTTGGTTCTAAGAACAAAAAAACATGAAACATGAATTAAAACATAGGCATGGAGAAACAAAACTTACTTTAGATCTTTTACGCAAACCCAATGATTGGCTTCCCTTGTAAATCAGGAAGTTAAATAAAGAAGCGTCCAAGAGAGCCATAAATTAAGAGGCTTAAACAAGATAGTAGTCAATGGGCGATGCTTGTAGCAATAGGATGTACAGCTATCTAAACTGATTGTGATTCTAAGCTGGCTTGTTCGGAGAAAGTATATTCCTTATTATTGAGGTAATGGCGGCGACTACGGAGCTAAAATGAGAACTACATTTTCTCCTAACGCCGGCAATATAATGTGAATCATTTGCTCATAATCTACCAATTGGTTTTGTATCGTGATATTTTCACGCACGATTCGTTGATTTTTTCATTACAGTATATCATGTCTTCCTGACAAAAAGTGAACTGTAAGGCGATACTGGCAAACGTCAGGTATAACTGACTGAACAAGCCAATAGGTAACTTGGAATATAGCTTAAAAAGTTAAATATTTAAGTTTCAGAAATATTAGGTTGTTAGAATGCAAGTTAGTTGACAAGGGCTTCTCATTGGTCAGTTAGCAAACCAAAATTTGAGCATAAAAGGTTTCTAATCTTCATTATTTATAAAAGTTCAAATTTCGAGGTTTTAGTATTTCATCTATCACAGAGTACTCGCCAAGCATTTTACCTCTTCTATACAAACGCGTTAATTGACCTATGGAACTCACCTCTCTCGCATTAAGCGGTTTAATGAGAACTTCGCCGACTGTGACAATTTTGCGATTACAGATCCATTTCTGCAGCTGAAGCCTATCAATACCCAATAATTCGGCGGCGAGGGCGAGATGAAAATCGTCATTCTGTGGGAACAAAAAAGGAACAAAATATTTAACTTGAAATTGCCTCGTTATAATAACTAAAACGTTTGCTATATAAACTGACTAAAGTAAGAAACTAGTCGAACAAATCGTGCAAGTTGAATTGAAGATTTGAAGTTGCAGGGCTTTCCTCTTACATTAGGTTTCCTAACTCGCAAGAATTGGATTGAAAGTAGAAAACCATGATCTAGAGAGCAATGCCATTAAATTTCTACTATTGATGGATAAGGATTTTTCGGTTTTTTGAAAACATAACTCACCTTAAAATAAATGACAAGAGTAGTACCAACTGTTTCTTTTCAACATTTTATTTTAACATACATAAAGAATATTTACAGCCGGTTGTATTAAGAGACTTCTGGTAATTTAGGAATCATTTAAAGGAAATCGTGTTAAAATACAACTCCATTTGTCAATAAAAGATTCTAAAGCTTCTCTCTATTGTGCTATATTTTGTTCAATGGTTGTTATACGTTTAATATTAGATACAAAATGATCTTGATTGGGTTTCATTTTTTGGCACCGTGAAACGTATATTGATTGTTTACCAATTGAGAGTATGTGATTGATGAGCAACAATTGTTTATAATTGGTCACACCAAACAAAACATGAGTCTTGCTTAAAGGTTCTAGCGTTACTTGAACGGTTTTCAGCCATATACTCATTTCTTTCCAAAACATTTGTGTTTATGTACAGTTATAGAACATATGTACAAAAGTCTCTTCGTGTATACCAAATTTTTCTACAGTTAACCGTATAGTCTTTGGCAAACAAGTATATTTCGGAGCACGCTTTTTTTGTTGACCTGGGTGCAGAGTGAACTAACGCCAGGGTACATGAGTAGTCCCAGCAAGCCATTTGCTGGTGGCATTGTGTAGAAAGCTAAGTGTGAGAATTGGAGCAAACTCTCCTCGGTGTAAAAAGTTGCCCAAGTATCAAGAAAACTGCCCCTTATTTAGTTATATGTATTTTTTGAGCCCCCTGTACATACTTGTTAGGTGGTCATTCAACCCTAGGGGAATTGCATTGTGTGCCGTAATTTCCTCTAAATTGCAATGACCGTTAAAAACAGAAAGCATTGTGCGTAAACAAGACGGCTGTAAATAATACGTATCTGAACAACGCCTGTTTACTGTACGTGTTTTTTGTTACCTCAATTTTACTCTCCTCTTCGCCAGAAAGTTGAATTTCTACGTTCCCTAAATGTAAAACTGCAGCAAATATTCTGAAGATCATCATCTGGTCATCTTCACTGATACCTAAGAGATCCATGGCTTCTCGAGTCTCCTCAAAACACTCAGCATCATCAACATCATCGATATAAGGACTGTCACCCTGGTTAAGATACCTGAAGTTCTCCTGATGAGCTGCAATAAGTATCAACATTAACAGTAGAATAAAGGAAAAGACTACATTTCACTTCAGAAGACATCTTCTCTGATCGATATAAAAAAATTCCAGACGTTATTGTTTTAAACACCCAACCCTTAGTTATTTTTTTGTAAAGCTAAGCAACTTACTCTCCAAAAGGAAACGCGCAGTTTTTTAGCTTTCGGGCAAAAGTAAATCTTGTCAAAAATGATCAAAATTACCAGAAACAAGAAAAATGTCAGGGCCCTTGAAGAAAAATTCAAAGCTCTTGGATTTTCCAGGAATTCCAAGGATTAATGAGCACCATGCTGTGTATTAGACACTATGGATAACTACACTTAATGCCTCTTATACATCTCAGATTAATGTAATAGAAATGTGTTCGATGTGTTGATATTAGAAAGAAATAAGAGAAAAATAACATATATAGCCCTTGGCAGGAATCGAACCCCACATCTTCGGTTTACTGGTCTGACGTGGTTGGTCTTTGTGGTGTAGTGGTTAACACGTCGGACTAGTAAACCGAAGATGTGGGGTTCGATTCCTGCCAAGGGCTATATATGTTTTTTTTCTCTTATTTCTTTCTATATATCGACACACCGTGTTCATGAAAATACTTCACAAGTGAAAATTACTCAAAGTCTTTCCTGCACATAGTAACTAAACTAGTGTACAACGTGCAGTAGGTCACTTGTACTGACACCATTACTGACAGTTCACCGCAACTTTGGAATGATGTCTAGCTTTACAAGATTTTCTCCAGTCAGATTGAACCAACTAGTTTGGGGCCAATTCTGAGGATAGTGATTCAATCTTGAGTACAACCCTTGCGGGATGAAGGGAGAGTACGTGTTCATGAACATTAATGCATCAGAGGGTTAACTGAAGCAGACTATTGAGTGAATTTAACAAGCTCAAAGTGTGAGACATGATGCTACCATATAAATGTCTTCAAAGAACAACTGTTAAAGAGCTGAAAATACAAAATTGCAGTTGCTTTTAAATCAACTTGGATTGTAACGTAATTTACAGCACTACTATAGCACACCGCGCACAGAGAGTTATATAGTGTGGATAGCCTAGGTACCTACGCAGATTTATTTCTACAGTCATTTATCTACACGCCAATTTGCCTCCTATATATATATATGTGTGTAGACTTTGTAGGCGCATAGGCTTTGTAGGCGCATAGGCTTTGTAGGCACGTAGGCTTTGTAGGCACATAGGCTTTGTAGGCACATAGGCTTTGTTGGCACATAGGCTTTGTTGGCGCATAGACTTTGTTGGCACATCTAGGCTTTGTTGGCACATAGGCTTTGTTGGCAATTAGGCTTTGTTGGCACATATGCTTTGTTGACACATAGGCTTTGTTGGCACATAGACTTTGTTGGCGCATAGGCTTAAATGCAATAATCGTAGGTCCGAAGAAGTTGAAGGTGTATAGGGTGTGTAGACAACGCATTTCTATTTTATAGACATAAATGCATTTGGATTCAATGAAGGCAATTGACACCTGTAGGCACAAGAATTTCAAAGGAAGCGTTTTTAATTGGCGAGGTATTCTATATTTATTCTTAACTTACCAAGTCGAAGATCTTTGAGTTCTTGTAAGTCACTTGAGGCACATAGTTGATAAAAGATGTGATAGTTTCTTTCATTTTCAGACTGATAAACAACACGGGCCTTTTCCAGAAGGTACGTCCTCATGTTAGCACCAATAATGTGCTGGTTTTTATCAAAAGATATTTCTAGGTATTTACCAAATCGGCTGCTGTTATCATTTCGAATTGTCTTGGCATTACCTATTGCCTGTATAAGATAAAAATTATTGAACTAATCATGAATGAGATCATAGTCCCACTAGAAAGTCCTTCCTACTAAGATGCCTTAGGAAGTGTGTAGTTCTTAAGATTGTCAATACCTTAGAAGCAAAATCATGTGGTTGTTATTAAAATTATAATCAATGTGATTTACGTATTATGTCACAAAAAAACGATTTTTTAAAGGATTATTGAATGTTCCTCAAGTTTTCTACAAAATACAAAACAGAAATATACATTATGAAAACAGATTCTGACAATTGCTACATTTTTAAACACACACCAGACCACCAGAGAAAAAAATAAAATACTGCAACACAAATGATAAAACAAGTTTTTTGGAGTACGAATATTACTCAAACGGAACAATATGGCAGGGTATTTGTACTCACCCGAAACTTTCTCACAGTAATGTTTGTATGGTTATTAGTACAGGAGGATAATAATAATATAATATTTATATTGCACACTTATTAAGGTTCAAGATATTTTAATTTCCTATATACCTACATTAATTACAGATCTTGAGGTGATGAAATAAACAACCTAAAAGGTTTTAAAAATGGGTGTTTCTCTGCAGATTATTACGTTTTTTAATACGTACAAATTAAAATTTATTAAAAATATTTATTAGAAGATTAGAGTTAACTGATTACTTTTCATTAGAGTCAATAGAGATGCTTATTAATAGTCAATATTTGTGACATGACATTTTTGTTTCGTGCATGTTATCCGTGGTTGCATGGCTTCATCAGATATTTGTAAAACACATCAAAAAAGGCTGACAGGTGAAACAATACAATCACGCTAGCATACATATCAGAATGTGTAATTTACATTGAAAATCAACCGTGCATGGATTAAATAAATAGGAGATATTTTTTACGTAACATCGTTCGACTTCACTTCAAAAACGGCATTTCGATTTCATATTTGTCTTCGCATAATCAGTACTCATTTAATTACTACAAATTAATTACTATAGTTGTGATTCAATGTTGACTGAAAACTGAATATAAATAAAACAACCTAATCAAAAGGAGATACATGTTTCTTCATGTACCTGTGAAGGCGTATTACTTATATTCTTAAAATTGGTTGAAAAACATGAACACCATGCTCATTATTCCCATTAAAATTATAATAACTTTAACCATCACCTCCATAATAGGGTTGGAGGCGAGGACCTTTTTCTCTATCTGAGTTTCTGCAGCAGCTCCACCAACAGTTGCAAAGTACCTCATTGCATATTTAGCACTGACTGTCTTACCAGCTCCACTTTCACCGCTAACAATAATGGACTGATTTTTTCCATCCCTGTACAACACACATATATTATCAATGGGCTTGGTCTTCTCACAATTACTAAGACTATACACGTCAATTTTCAATTGCAAAATAGCTTCAAGGTTATCAGGTTTTACATTGGCATTTCCAATCTACATTGCGCTGCATAAATGTAGAAACATAATGTTGTGTACATTACCCAAAACTATGCTATGAAATTCAATAAAAACTGATGCCAGAAAATGCTCAGAGAAGAGCCATGAGTTCTAAACATTTCGTGATGAGGATATTCATTGAACCATTTTATTTGAACCTCTAATGGGAACTTATCTGATAATGGTTCAGGCTGATTTTATAAGGTACCATTCAAAAATGTACATGCAAACTGCATCATCATCTCTGTTTAACAACCCAAGTGTCCCACCCCTGGAGTTGGGTGTGATATGAGATGTCTAACTGAAAGTCAATATCACATGCAACTGCTGCAATGTAATCTAATCTTGATGATATGAATGACTGGTTATTCTTTGATACCTCAATACTAGCACAAGAGTGGTCACTGGTTAAATTTTGTTGACACCTCAAACCAGTGACTTCTTTGATACTTCTGCATCAGTACCAAAGAGGTCACTGGTTGAATACTGTCGACACAACGAACCAGTAACCACTTTGATACTCTGCATTAATACCATAGAAGTCACAGGATGAATGCTGCTGATGCCAGGAATCTTTGACAGATCTCGTTGATACCTTTGCACCAGTACCACAGAGGTCACTGGTTTCAGCCATCAAAAGCATCAACCAGTGACCTCCTTGCTACCTCTGCACCTGAGTACCAAAGAGGTCACTGACTGAATGCTGTTGGTGTCTGAAACCAATGACCTACTTGGTTTTAAACCAGCACCATGTGTAGATGTTACTAGTGGAATGGTGTTGACATCTGGAACCAGTGACCTCCTTGGTACCTCTACACCTGATCATGAGTACCAAAGAGGTCACTGGTGGAATGCTGTTGATGCCTGGAGCTAGTGACCTTGGTATGTCCAAATCAGCACCATAGAGGCCACTGGTTAAATTTTTTGAAACAGATGATACATCTGCACCAGTACCATAGATATCTCTGGTCGAATCTTGTTGACACAGGAGCGTGGTCTGTAATCTGAAACCTTTTCGATACCTCTGTAGTAGTACCATAGATGTTAAAGCCTACAACCTGAGACCAGTTTAATACCTCAGCAGAAGTAACATGAAGGTCACCAAATGAACCCTGTTAAGACCTATATAGACTTTTTTTTCAAGGTTTCTTTTTGGCAAAATGTTGATTTTATAGGGAATTAAATACTAATTACAATGCTTATATGATTCATCTGAATAAGTAGAAAAACAAATGTCCTTAATAATTATCATAGCTGTCAAACCCTGAAATTTCAAAATCTTTTATAGTTTATAGTAGATGTAAGGGGTACAACCATCCCTTTCCCCAGTCTCCAAACATATTCTCTCCACCTCTCCCCAATCCCTTTGTATCAAAAACAATTTCCTGAAAATGACTGCCAAACCATTTTATGCTTTCTATTTTCATCATTACCTTGACATGCAACAGTAAGCATCCTCAGCAATAGCAAAGATATGTGGGTCCATATCTCCCATTGACTGGCCATTATAGGCTGAAATGATGTCTGGGCCATATAATGGCAATTGTTCATAGGGATTAATAGCAACAAGAACAATACCTAAAACATAACATTTCAAGCTTAGAATTGAAACACCACATCAATTAACAAATGACAAAGTGACCAAATGACTTGCAATTAAGGTTTTCCTATCTATATTCCAAAGGAAGCTTTTAGTAATCAAAAGTTTTAGGGACTGATCAAGTGATCATTACTTGAGGCACTTGAAAATAAACTATTATTATTGTTCCATTAATAATAATAATAATAATAATAATAATAGCAAGATACAAGTTTACATTAACCTAAATAGCAGAAACTTATTATTCTAACTTCTTGAGTAATCAATTCTCAAAGTTATTTTAAAATTTCTCAAAAATGCACAGGAAGAGTAAAAATATCAGCCATACTATATACATACTAAACTAAGTCATTTATTGATTTATTATACATTTTTTTTTTAAAGGATTATTGAATGTTCCTCAATTTTTCTACAAAAAAACAGAGTCTGACAAATTGAAGATACCAATTACTACTTTTTTAAACACACACCAGACCTCCACAGAAAAAATAAAATACTGCAACACAAATCGTAAGACAAGATATTTGGAGTATAAATATTGCTCAAACGGAATAATATGGAAGGGTATTTGTACTTGCCCAAAACCTTCTCACAGTAATATTTGTATGGTTATTTGTGCAGTTGGATTATAATTATAATAATATAACATTTATATTACACACTTTTTAAGGTTCAAGATACTTTAATTTCCTATATACCTACATTAATTACAGATCTTGAGGTGATGAAATAAACAACCTAAAAGGTTTTAAAAATGGGTGTTTCTCTGCAGGCTATTCAGTACAAATTAAAATTTATTAAAATATTTATTAGAAGATTAGTTGACTGATTACTTTTCATTAGAGTCAATAGAGATGCTTATTAACAGTCAATATTTGTGACATGACATTTTTGTTTTGTGTTATCCGTGGTTGGCTTCATCAGATACTTGTAAAACACATCAAAAAAGGCTGACAGGTGAAACAATACAATCACGATAGCATACATATCAGAATGTGTAATTTACATTGAAAATCAACCGTGCATGGATTAAATAAATAGGAGATATTTTTTACGTAACATCGTTCGACTTCACTTCAAAAACGGCATTTCGATTTCATATTTCTCATTGCATAATCAGTACTCATTTAATTACTACAAATATAGTTGTGATGAAATGTTGATTGAAAACTGAAAATAAATTATAAAACAACCTAATTAAAAGGAAAAAACATGTTTCTTCATGTACCTGTGACGGCGTATTTATATTCTTAAAATCGGTTGAAAAACAACAGATTTAAACATTGATATTAATAATTATATTTTAAAACTAAACTGCACAACCAAAATTAAACTAAAGCAACTTAATAGAGCCACTTTCTGAAAAAAAAACATTGAGCATGTCTTTACTTTACACGTCTTGTTTGAACAAGTGATTCGTCTTATGCAAATTAAATTAAGTTTAAATTGTTTAAATCGTGCATTCATTCATTTAATCATAACAAACCATGAGAAACTTTAAAAGATATTGCGCGAGAGTTCGTCGGTCATCACTGTATCTATTTAAAAAGTTAATTCACTTACCACAATACGTGTAAATTGCATTTGACTGCAGAAATCGAACTTGAAGATTGTGCAAAACTATGAAAAGAATTTAACAAAAATATTCAAAACGTGTAAAGACAAAAGTCAAAACTCTAAAATTTAGAAATTGCAAATATCAAATAATAGTGAAATATCAGGACATGAACATCAGAACGTAACAGATATACTGGCCGGAAGGCAACTTTGAGTATGATTTCGCTCATATTTTAAGCAAAATATAACGCCATTTAAAACTTAATATAAATCGATAAAATATATTATATAACTACCTTTAGAAGAGGCTTTAATTACTAATGATTTTTTATTGGAAAACTTCCTGTAGTACAAAGATGCAAGGAGAAGCACTTCAACTGCCAAACACTCCGGTTAAATATTAATAAATAAAGGAACAAACTTCTGTGAGGACAACAGTGGTTTAAAAATATAGGAATAAAACAAAATTAACAACAAATTATTCAACAAACAGTAAACCTACCGGCAGGTTCATGGAGGTAACTTAGCGTCGTCAAATCATTTTCTCCCAATAAAATATCAGGATTTCTTAATGGCGGCAGTTCCATTTTAGCGTCGTAAGTGATTTCCTGAATACAAAGATAAACAAATTCAAAAAGATCTTGATGTTAACATTTGCAAGCAGTGCAGGAGATAGGTTTAGGGAAGCCCACACTTCGTACGATTACTTACCTTTCCATCCTCAAGTTCGATTTCCAACAATTTTCCATCAAAGTCTTTTTTCAATTCACCTCCAATCCAAACCAGTTCATCATCACGAACCCATACTCTGGCGCCCTGTAAAATTTCAATTACAAATGTCCACTCAATCTGGGCAGGTTAAAATGTATCCATGCAAATACACTTTTGACAGCATATTTACAACAAACCTTTGTGTAAAGCTGTAACGTCGTCATTTTCTCAAAAAACTACATACTCCTAAAGAATAATACTTCATGAAGTACGGACTACACACAAACGGTTTTGTGAGAGAAAAATTATCGAAGAAACGAAGAAGAAATTTTAAATAATCAACATGCCACTGCCGTATATTTCATATTTCGGGTTTCCTGACAACCGCTGACCAATGTATTACATTTTAAAAACTCTTGAAAAAAGTAACAAACATTTCTTAAAAAATACTCACAGAACTATTTGAATTAAATCCTTACAGATACACTAAAAAATTTCGACTTTTAAAAGTTACCAAGCCCAAAAAAAGACCAAGACTAAATTTTCATCCAGGTTTCAAATTCTTTTAATAGAATCCAGACAAAATTTTGAAATAAAGTTTTAAAATCTCTTATCTTTGCCAGGATGAAGCGTCTATTATAGACTGTCCATATAAAACCTTTTGGCCAGTATTTTAGTTTGACACAAAAGTCTTTCGGACTCCTTCTGTCATTAAAAATTATATGGGCTAGTCCCCTGGGGCAAACGGTCACCATTGTTTTTTTAAATGAAATGTTTTTTTACTTTAAACCAAAACGTTCACCAATCAAATTACTAATTAATAGCAATTCGGCAATATAAACCAAAACAACACTTTGAAGTGAAGAGATATCGTTTAAAAACTGATGCACAAAAGGCTTGATTCAACTTTGAAAATGTATCAAATTCGGTTTTAATCCAGTTTTATCCCAATAAGGGAGTGGCCGGATTTACCTCACTTAAGCAGCAATCTCTCAAATTCCCACTTTCCATCTAGCGCCTTTTCTCTCGTTCTCCACTTTCGTCTTCTATGTGATTGTCCTCGCTTCCTTTTTCCCTCCGCTCCAAACTATTCTCAAAACACGCCCATCATCTCTCCTCAATACATGCTCATATTGTTTAACTCGATTTGCCTTTGCCACCTGCATAACAGTTGTTCCTTCAATCCTAACATCTCCATTAGGCCCTCCGTTCTCTTTTTCTGCATCATTTTGCCACTGCCCTTGATCTCTGTCCTTCCCAAAACTTCCATCTTAATTTTCCACAAACACCATGTCTCACTCATAAATAACATCACCGATCTTAGACGGCTCCAATAAACCATTCCTTTCAACTTAAGTGAGAACCTTAACTGACTGAACTCTCCGCATTCCTTGAACTTCACCCACTCAATTCTTCCTCTTGCTGTCACAGCTGCCTCACAACCACCACTTGCATTCACCCTATCCACCAAATAACAGAAACTTCTCAAGTTTTCCATCTCTTCCCACAACTCCTCCACCAAATCCACTAATCCATCAACTTTTAAGTTCAGGAATTAAACTTGCTTCTTGCATTTCAGATATCTTTGATACTGCAATGTACAGCATCCCACCAGACGGATCTACTTTACAGACACTTTACCTTATGCCCCACAGACTACCATGTTGTCTTCACAAGGTTCATCTTAAACCCCTTGCTTTCCAATGCCTCCTTCAAGTCCAGAAATTCTCCCTCAGTCATTTCGCTTGTTAGAACTCTAGGCCATCTCTGACTCTTGTCCTTGCACCTTCATAGAAACTCATTACTGTACCCAAAATAATCTGCGCTACATCGATCCCTCTTCCTCATTGCCCACCCTAATACCTTCTCGAGACCCTGCTAAATGCCTTTTCCAGCTCAGCGAAACACAAACAGTTCTCGGCTCCTTGTCTAAATACTCCTCCTAAAATGAACACTGAATCCATTGTCTCTTTGTCTGGCACAAAACCAAGATGTACCTCGTTCACCTACCACATTTGCTGCAATTTCCATCTTGCATCTTTTCTACGATCTTCACTGCATGCGCTACAAAGTTCACTCCTTTATACGCCCCACAACTCGTCGAGTATCCTTTATACGCCCCACAACTCGTTGAGTACCCTTTATACGCCCCACAACTCGTTGAGTACCCTTTATACGCCCCACAACTCGTTGAGTACCCTTTATACGCCCCACAATTCGTTGAGTACCCTTTATATGCCCCACAACTCGTTGAGTACCCTTTATACGCCCCACAACTTTTTGAGTACCCTTTCCCTTTCAAAATCGGTAGCGCACCACCAAGCGCTACCACTGAGATGACCTGCGGCTTTCTAATACAACTGGAATTCTGCAAAAATATGTGGTTTGTTGGTGTTGAAGTAGAGAAAGAGATCAGGTTGAAGAATTTATGGCAAACGTAAAAATAGTAGTATGGCACTGAAGAGCATTAGCCAGCCAGCTGTAAAAGTAATGTGTTGGTTTTGTCGTCATATGAAAATTGAGGCATGGCAAGTATATTGTATGGGCTTATTTAGTTGTAAATAGTCGAGTTATTCTCCGTTCCATTTCCCCATGCACTGTGCGTAACTTTCCTCTTCTCGCTCTTTCTCTGCACCTATTCTGTCACTTTGTGGACCATACGAACTTCGAATTCTCACCACTGTCATCGTTCCTTTACACCTGAACAATCTTCTTACACAACTCCCATAAAATCACTATTCCCAGACCATTACAATTTAGATCTCCGACCTTTCACACCTATAACCGCGCCCCTTTTCAGCTCCCCCTCACCTTTTTCAGACAGCATTCATCTACCCTCCTTCCTTACACACCTTTGTACCTCTCCATAACTCCTTATATTCCAAGTCCCCACCTTCACCTCAAGCCGCTCATCAAACTTTCCATTATTCTGCACGCAATGCTTCCGCGGCCAGGGTTTCTACGTACTTTCTGTGTGGTAAGCAAATGCGGCCCACTCCTATGTTTATTGCAGCGTGTAGTTTCTACGGGGCGTATATTCTTGCTAATCTCAAAGTTTTAGACAAGATTTGTCCCGAGACTCTCACGATTTTTATAGATGTGCGAAACTAGCTCGGAAATACAGGGACGCTACTCCCCGAGACTTTTAAAAACATATCACAACCCGAGGGGAAGATTTAAATAGTTTTCACATGAAATCACTGCGGCCATATTGGTGTACCACGAACAAAAGAATTTTAATTGTTTTCTTTGTTGGGCACCAACATGGCCGCTATGCCTATTGTATTTTGTGTCTCATAGGATTGTGTGAAAACGATCTGTTGTATGGCCAGACGTTACGAATGGCTTCGGTAAAAAACAGCCTCTCGAATGGTTTTACTCCGACGAAGGACCAACGTCCGTAACGTCAATAAATTTTCTCTCATTATACGGTGAATAATTACACATAATTATCACTAAATTGTTTCTTTAGAAACACCGACGCAGCTCACAGTAGTTTATCGCTAGTTGGATTTCTCTTGTAGTTCTGGATAATAGCTGCTCTAAAATAGAGAAGAGGAGTTTGTATTACTTTTGGGTAATATAATTCAGCGATCAGTACAGGCAAACCAGGTGAAAAATCAGTGTGAACTCAAACATACACAACAGTGCTTGTAGGAAATCGATAACTATGTAAAATTGCAATTTTAATTTTCAAAAATATCTTAATAATGTAATGCGAGGTCTGTCCAGGAAAATATTTGCCCGAGGTCTTTCACAGTAAAGACCGAGGGTAAATATTTTCCCGGTCAGACCGAGCAAACGAGGTTAATAAGATATTAATCACATGGCTTCAGTTTTAGATTAGTAAAACAGACGAAATGCTCGCTCTCGTTAGCTAGAATTCGGTCGAATAACTTCCCGGTCCTGTATGGGAGGTTGTTGGACCGATTTTCAGCCAATCAGCGCTCAGGACTTGATTATTCGCCCTAGAAATTTGGCTTGCTATGTAATGATATAACTTATTAAACCTTAGTCTGACGTTGGTTCTGGTAGTCTGTTAATCAGCAGATAAAATTACTGTAAAAACGGCAAACTTTTTGTTCAAGACATTGTAAAAATAATGTTAACAATTATGCAAACTTTTTATATTATAATATAAATTTTAAACTATTCATGTTGACATATGCAGGTGAAGGGCAAACTATCATTTTAATGGTATTTTTAAAAAGCCAACAAAAGACAACAATGGTTAATGACGTCTTAAGTCTTCGAAGATTTTAAAGTAGTAACAACACTGAACAGGAAAAGACAAAATAATTCCCAACAAAAACTGTGTGAAAAACCGTTTATTTAGAACAGATGACAAAGTCAACCCACAAAAAACAAACAGAATGATTTACAAGCACGTAAGGAAATATTCTTCACTTAACAATAAAAACTAATAAAATTTGAATCTTTTTAAAATTTTCACAGCCTATTGTATCTTAAAAACAACCGATTCAAGATCATTTTATAGAGCCAATTATCTTTTGTGAGGCTCTCACTTTGAATAACGAATCATTACAATTATATCTCGAAAACGATCCCATCAATTGTTCAAACAAACACAATCGGTTCTTAACTAGATCATGGCACACAGGACTAACGTAGCGCATTACACACTAGACAATCTTCATCATCACAGACAGGAAGATATGCGGATTTTGTCCTCAGTGATGGTGAGAATGCGTATGGTATTGGTGTTTGCAGCACCTGCTCTCCAACCAGAAACAAACACGAATGGGTTGCCGACCTTTAGGAATCCCATCTCGCGTCCTAATATTAGAGCATAATCCAACCGTTCGTCATGTTCCTCTAAAATGTTCTTCATTACCGGTTTGTCATACACAATTGGGAAACACCCTCTAAAGAGATGCATCTGGCGGGCTACACGATGGTCACGTGTCACTACCATAATTGGGCATCGAGGACGGAACCGAGAAACCACTTCGGCTGTCCTGGAAACAAGTGAAAATAAGAACCAAGACAATAAATTACATTCTTTCAAGATGCCATAATACAAAAGCCAAACAAAACCTTCATGATATGCAGGGATTTACCTCGGGGTTTGAAATCAAGGGTCCTTGGGACTGCCACCCTGAAATTTTGAGGGTCCAGCAAGAGAA